>QFEZ01000589.1:9763-81486 GCA_003316425.1 Russula lepida | reverse complement strand
GGAGATCGGCGGATGCGGATATAGGTCAAATTACTTTATATGTACAGACTGTGTAAGGTCCCAGACTCTAGGGACGTGTCAATGGAAGTCCTCCCCTCAAAGGAAAATTCTAGTCGTCCTCCCTGCCAGGCCTGAACAGGGCCATAAGATCGTCCAAGCCGAGCTTGAGGTTCTTGATCTTGTCGCCGCCAAGAGCAGCAGTGGCGAGAGCCCGCTTGCTATCCTGCAATGCGAGGATACGCTCCTCGACTGTCTTCTCTATCGTAAGCTTGTAGATGTGGACGTCGCGCGTTTGCCCCAAGCGATGGGCGCGGTCGAAAGCTTGATCTTCGAGCGCCGGGTTCCACCACAAATCGACCAAAATGACGTTATTACATGCAGTCAAGTTGAGACCTAGAGTCGTAATGCGCATTGTGAGTTTCTGTCTGGGCAGGTTGCGCCCACATGCGTGGACAGATGGTTTCGCTTACCGGTACTACCCGCTTTAAACGAGATCAAAATAACCCTGATCCGCCTATTATTTTTAATCTGGTCCAAGCTGACTTCACGCTTATCCTTCGACATGCTCCCGTCATCTTAGTGGTTGTGGCAAAACGGAGATCAGTGACGACGTGGTTTAGAAACGCGAGACAAAGATAACTCACATCGCACGAATGCGATTCCTGTGTCTTTGAGGAATGGCTGGATGAGATCAAGCATCGACGTGAACTGGGAGAACACTATCGTCTTCTCGCCGGTGAGTTCTCCCTCGTCGTCTTCGCGCACGTTTATCTCCTTGAGCAACTCGAGCAACTTGCGGATCTTGGCCGAACCTGGTGGTAAATTCGAATCCTTGTTCGGGGCCAGGGACTTGCGACGTGCTTCCCGGGCAAGCTCGAGGCAATCATTGCAGTGGTCTCCATCTTTGGCGATGTTCTCCGTAGTTAATCTTTGAACAGTATGTCGTCAACAAATGCCCAACGCGAGAAACAAGCAAGGTAATATATACTCGTCTTGGCAGAGCTGGCATTTTTTGCCCTTGGAAACCACGAGTTGCTCGAACATCGTTGTAAGCTCTTCGTCTTCTTGATCGTCTTTTGGGGTTGGACGGGATTCGATAGCCTCACGATCGGCGCTGTAATCCTTCGAGACGAGCGAGGGGTGGTTACAAGCTTCACCAACCATCAGTATATAGGAGGATAGGGTAGTAGACTCAGTTGTGGGTTCACCTTGCCGCAGGCGAAGAAGCAGTACCATGACGTTCGTATAGTTTTTCATGACTTCGTTATTCTTCACAAACTTCTTCATGGCCTCGTCGACCTTGTTCTCAAGCGCAAAGTAGAATTGCCGCTCGTCCTCATCAAAGTCGCAGGGTACGATGGATAGATGGCGTTCGGGAAGCTCGATCAATGGCTTCCCATTTATAATGTCCGTCTTACGTCGTCGGAGCATGATGGCGCGAAGAACGACCTAATGCCCAAAATCGCCGCTATGAGATATGAAACGAAAGCGAAAGGGGGAAGAGACACACGTGCAAACGGTTCATCGCGCGGACTGAACGACCACTCTTCACAGGCTTGTTGATTTGTTCGTTGAACGTCTGCCAATCATTGAGTGGTTTGACACGGAGGAACTTGAGAAGGGAATAGAGTTCTTCAACATTATTTTGTCTGAAGTACGGTGAACGTTATCACACGTTGCATGAGGCGACGAACATACTCACAATGGCGTGCCAGTCAAGCACCACCGATACTTGCCCTCCAGGGCACAGCACCCCTGAGCGGCTTTCGTATTGCGGTTTTTGATGTTGTGTGCTTCGTCAAGCACAATTCGCCACCATTTCACTCTAAATAGCGCGTCTTTTCTCTTCCCACTAGTAGCCGACTTCTTTTTATTACCTAGCGTTCGCCCAAAGTGATCGGCCTCCGAATCCGAGTCAGAACTTGACTCGGCCTTCGAGCTGCTGCCTTTCTTGTTCTTTTTCTTGGACTCGTCTTTGGCTGCGGGATTGAATACACCATGTTCAGAGGCAACGATAGCATAACTGGTGATAACGACATGTGCGCGTTTTAGAACTTCTGGATCTGGTGAAGAATAAGCACCAGGATTGAGTAGACAACGAATTATTCGTACTGGTCGCTCTGGAGGGACCGTGATGTTCGATCACGGTCAACTTTTTGGCCATTTTTGAAATTTCGGAAGCCCATTGAGACACCAAGCTAACGGGGCACACGACTCTAACAACGGATCAAAGGTCATCGACACTTGCTGCAAATAACAGACCCACAAAGTAGCTGCTACCCATCCATCTTCTGCATCAGACTTGCGTGGGCGACCTTCGACGATACGCGTGAGGGTCTGAATTGTCTTTCCCAGACCCATGTCATCTGCAAGGATGCCGCCATACTTCTTGCCACTTTCTCGCTGTGACATCCAAGTCCGACCAACTATCTGGTGAGGCAAGAGGCGAATCCCTTCGGAAAAGCCTTCGACAACAGCTTGAGACATGTCCACCTCATCACGAACGCTTTCGCCATCTTCCCTCCCGTCGAAACTTTGTTGCAAGAGATCTTGAAGATCTTTTTCCGCCTCAACAGCAGTCTTTAGAGGCTCGTAACGAGTTTCAGCAAACACATTGGGTGTCTCCCCGCGGTTGGTCGGTCTAGAGTAGTTCTTGTGAGCGAGGTCTGCATTGTTGGGAATGTGAATAGGCTGCGCAGGGCCGGTGCGGACATGAGCAAGTGAATTAGCCATTGGACGTTGTAGGTGTTTGTTTGCCGTTCCTGCGATACCCTGCCGTCTTTTGACACAAACGAATTAGTGTCAAATGGGAGATGAGGTAATTGACCTTACTGTTCGTCATCAGACGAATCTGGTACGGTGTACGCCGTCGAAGGCTTTCCCTGCGTATCCGAAGATGTCGTCGATGAGGCAATCTGGTCAGGTATCAGTGTCGAAGAAAGAAAAAAAAGAACAACACATTCTAACGCTGATCACTGGGGGGGGTACGGTGCGGCCTTTGTTACCACCAGCTGCGACTGGTTGGATCCGAGGATCCTGAGCGAGTCTTCGACGACTAGAGAGGGACAGATCTCAAGGACGAAACAGAGAAACGTAAGAGAGTGACATACATATCTTCCATCGCTGGAGGAATGAGAAGAGAGCAAAGTAGACGCGCTCGTGAGACGGGAATTAACGCGACATTTAAATGCCGCTGTCGTGTGTTTTGTCACGATTACTATTGATTAGATTCGTGTCGGATCCTTGGACGGGAATGCCCGCTCTCAAATATTGAACACGGCTGCCCTGCCCTGGTCATAATCGTCACAATCATGTTCCGCCCCGGGCCGGGTCAGTTTGGCACCGGTTTGGCCACTCGCAGCTCGACTCGTTGATGCAAACTGTTCCCTAAAGGTCTCCATCGTCATGCCTGCGCACACTCATGTCTGAAGATCCTCTTGTTATCGCAAAGTATGTTATGCACCGTCATCTCCAGATCACACTACTCATCACCTACAGAGAAGCGAAGGCCCTCCAGCAGGGCCTTAAAGACTTACTCAAAAACCTCGATCCGTGGAATAAAGAGATCGAATTTCAACGCAAAAAGTGAGTATAATTGTTTCACCATGTGTGATTAGTTGTAAGTATAAAAATAGTCTCCAAAAGCAATACCTCCTCCTTCTCTTGTCGCATCCAAATTCCAAGGAGTCCAAAGATGCAGAAACACAAATGTGGATGCAAACATCCTATGCACTCATTTCTATTTATAAGACGCGAATAACTGCGCTTGAGAATGCCCTTCGTGAGGCTGGAACTCAGCGTCAGCAGCCACGATCACAGCGTCCAGGTCCGGTCGAGTACCGCAAGCTTATGCAGCGTTTCAAACAGTTCCTCTCGACCGAGGAGGAATTCTGGACTCACCTAGTCGTGCGCATTCAGCGTCAGTTTGGACTCTCCGAAGCGCGGTCTGCACTAGCAGCGCTTTCCATCATCCCCGACACTGAACCTGACATCGATAAACCCGACACTGGAAAACACGATCATTTCCGCTTTCCGCCGGAACCCGTCGAAAGCCCATCCCAATCCCTGACACCTTCACAGCGTAATAATCGCCGCGCTACCTTGAGCAAGGCGCTAGTCGTTCTTGGCGACCTCGCGCGCTACCGCGAGCAATATAGTGATGGTGCTTCGCGACCCCGGGGTGGGCAAGAACGCGGTGGCCGTAGCGCCCGAGGGCGTGGGTCGCAGGTTGACTTGCCACGTACGAAGACTTATGATAAGGCCCGAGCGTGCTATGAGTGTGCGCGGGACCTCGTGCCTGACGAGGGCAACGCGTCCCATCAGCTCGCTATCCTTGCTTCATATCAGAAAGATACATTCGAGAGCCTCGTGCAATATTATAAGGCTCTATGCGTGCGCTCCGCGTATGATCCTGCCGCCGAAAATATGGGTAATATATTATCAAAATTTTTGGATGCCTGGAAACGCAGAAGAAAGGGCAAGGCAGGGCGCCCATCCCCCGAAGATTCCACCGGAACAAAGATCAACTCTCTGTCCTTCAAGGACAGTGTCATTCTCCTCCATGCCCTTTGGAGATTAGACATCGACGAGTGAGTCTTTTGGGTATACTTACTTCATTTCACCTTGAGCTTAGGATATTGTAACTTCACAGGATGGATTCTATTCTACCGAAGCACGATGAGAATGTTGTAAAGGAATTTTCGGAGCTAGTGTCCGATCGGGCACTCTCAATTGACACTGTCACCAAGGTCGTTATTGCCGCCCAGGGCGCTCTCTGGAAGCAACGTAAGGCTAGCACCGCTAACGTTTCCATGGAGTCCCGGATAGCCAGCCATCTTTTGGCACTCCATCGAGTGCTACTGCAAAGTGGTATTACCGAACTTGATGAGGCGGCGAAGATAGTGGAAGAAGACCTCGCTATGAGAATAACAGCGACTTTCCGACGGACACTTCCTGCCCTGCGTATTGCTAGCAAGTGGCTACGCGTGAATTTGGAATACGTTCTAGGGGGCACCCGCAGGAACCCAAAAGACCCAGTACAATCCATCGTGATTAGCGACATCTCTGTATTTTGGGGGGTTTACACGTCTTTCGCTACTCGCGTCGTTCTGGTGTTTCCCCCCACCAGCCTACCAGTGTTGAAGGGGCCACTAGAAGAGGATGTTGATACTCGTGGATACTTACCTTTGGGCGGCATTTTGGTACAAGACAATCTGGTCGGCTCAGAAGGTGAAGACACTCGCACTCCTGAGCAGGTACATCCAAACGAGGAACAACTCATGCGCATCCGGGACATCGGACATGATGCGCGTTTGATCGCAGAAATATCCGGAACACCCATGGAGTCTTTTCGAGCTCAGTTTTCGCTGATCGACTCCGTGTGGGACAATGAACTAGCGTCCACCCAAGACGTTACTATAACCGATGGAAAAGAAGTAGCCCCCACTGCCAAGTCACTTTTAGCTGCGGATGACAAGCAATCAGAAGAAGAGGATGCCAGAACCGAGACGACAGACCCAGTAGGGGATGTATTCAGGGAGGTACTCGGTGCGTCTTCGCCAGAGGATGAGCAAGACGAAATTGTTTGGAATCCCCGGTGTGTATGTCGATGATACATGCTTTATCACAATTAACACGATATCACCCTTCCTTGTGCAGGTCGATGTCTCCACCCACAGTCTCCCCGGTTCTGTCAAGCAAATCTACCCCACATGGTCGTGCTGGTGGTTTGAGTCCTCTAAGTCCCCTTAGTCCAACAAGGCCAAACATCGGCATGGCCACTACATTACCTCCACGCGCTCCAGACGTATCCGCTTCGTCATCGCAACCGCCCAATAGCAATGTTGCTGGACAGACCTCAAGCACGCCGAAGACAACAGCGCAAGACCTACTGAACAATGTAATGGGTGTTGGACGACCTGCGCACAAAGCTGACGCAAAGTCTGCCTTCCTGCCTCACTTTACTCATAAACAAGCCTTTCAATCTCCGATCAGACATCATCAAAGACTATCTTCGTCTTCGCAGCCACAGACACTGTTCACTGGCGCCCCTGGTCCTTCAATTTGGTCCGCCGCCCCTGATGAGAGTGCTCTATGTCTCAGCCCTCGTCACCAGGCAAACGGGACTCTGCCCGGTTCGCCCCTTGTGGGCCTAGCACCGGCGCCAGTAGGACATGCCAGCCCACAAACTACCATGTCATCAGCACTTCATCCCAGTGTTCATTCTGGCGTCCCGACGAGTTTGTTCCCCCCAACAACAGCATCGGCACAGGGACTCTGGCCACCCCATGATCGCACGGAAGAAATATTGCCGACACAAACCAGTCACATCGCACCGACTTGTCCTGTATCCGTGGAGCGCGGTCACACGCGTATTCCTAGCTCCTCTATGGGGGCGACCGATGTATTCACCGACCCCAGTTACCAAGCTTCCATCGTCTATGCTTCCAGTCCCTATCAGGCACACCCGCGATCGGATGTCTCGGATCCGTATTCTGCGCAACAAACCCTGTCAGGCGCATTCAACAGTTCGATGGTCTTATCGTCTGCAATTGATCCACCAATCCACCAATCCATGACGGCGATTGGTTCAAACGAGTATCCTATGTCCCATGGTGGACATGCCTCATTCGGTCTTTCAAAGTATGGTGACATTCGCCAACAACGTGCAGGTGGCGTCTGGGGAGACGCAGGATGATTCCGTTGTGTTCCTTGTATGGCCTTTAAACTAGTGAAGAAACGTCTTCCCCTGCCCCACGTGACGCGATATTATGTCAGTGCAGTGCCTGCACGCAGTGTTGATGGCCTTGAAATGCGTCGCGCGGTCGTTTCGCGTCGGCGGCTAATTGGGCGATGAATCCATGGCCTCACCTGAAGATGGCTTGGCCGCTACCGGACGATGGTTATGCGCTCCTCTGCCTCCTTCCTCTTTTATGTAGGTCCTCTAAACCAGTTCTCTTCATTTTCGTACGTCTGGCATGTACATATGCAAGGCAATGCTAGTATCAACGTGTTCTACGTAAACGATGTCGATTGGTCCCTTCATGTTGAATTCCGTTGGAGAGTGCTCGATATGTCTAATCTGTGCACCTTGAGGCAAGCCTCGTGACCTGCGTGCAAATCTTCGCCCTCTTCATCGTCCTTCAAGATCACTACTCTGTACCAACCATTGGCAGGAAACCTTTTATCGCTATGCCCCCAAAGAAGAGTCCCTTTCGGTCAGGATACAAATCAGAATATCCTTACCCAAACAGAGGGGGTTTCCTTCCTCCCTCTCATGGATGTGGTCCTCGCTGCAGGGTCGAATATAATCCGAATGATGACGGACCCTGGATCACACTGCAAATCATGCGTATCGACAGCGATGCAGTCGAAAACTACGCATGCGCGATGCCGCGCTACTACGCGATCCCTCTGATCCTGATCAACAAACAGCTGGCCTTCTACGAAGCGCAGTGCTATTCCGACGGCAGGCCGCTCCCACCCTCGAACAACTGTAGCATCAAACAGCAAGAGTTGCGGGAGTACTCGTACCTCTGGCGCTTACGCTGCCATTTCCTTCAGGCCATATTCGACATGAACCACGAGCGCCGTCTTAACGAGCAGTGGCGATACGACGGGATCCACGGGTTCCTGCATCGGATGTATAGACGATTCGGCCACGACACATATCAACGTCTCGCGTATTGGCGAGGAGAAATGAAAGAAGGTCGCGTACCGTATACTGCACCCGATATTGCGGAGATGAGTGAGTCAACTTTTCCTCCCCCTTTCTTTTCGCTTGTTTTTCTCTTCCCCCCGCATTACAAAATAAAATAAAAACCCCGCCGCGGCAAGCCGCCGCGGGCTTTTCAATTTACCCATCTGCCGACGGACACGGACCCAATTTATTCGTTATATTTGCATTTTTTTCCTGGTGACACTCATGCATATGTGCTCGTCATTCTCCTTACTGTAGATTGGGAAGCTTACCTTCGCGAGGACATGACGACCAGCACACGCATCAATCCTTTTCTCTGGAACCGAGTCAGCCAGGGATACAGCCGAGTTGTCAAGGACGAGCCACCATTCGAGAGTTGGCGCGCGTGGCGCGCGGGCCACAGAGATCATAAACTCGTGCCGTATCTAACCCCCGCTTCTTCTCCGTCGCCCGCTCGCGAGCTGCCAAGCGAGCTCGATGGATCTGCTGCTGCTGCGGTCTCTGTTGCGGATCAAACAAAACAGGGTTCAAGCTCCAATAGCGGTGGCCGCGCCGGCGGTTGCGATACTGCTGTTCGAACTGTGACAGCACCGGCTTCTACTAGTTCTTCAAGTTCTAGTAGCACGCTGGTATCATATTTAGGAGGTGGCGTAGGAGTAGGCGTAGGTGGCGTTGTTGGGGGCGGGGAGGACGAAGAGGCGGAGGAAATAGAATTTGAATTCTCGGGTTATGAAGAACTGCCGACGGCGGCTCTCACGGGTCCACCTAATTCGCAGGAGTGGGCTTTACCGTTCCCGAGCCTGGGGCCGGAGCAGTCACAATCGCAGTCGTCGGAGGGTAGTACTAATACTACAAGTTGGTCAGCAAGCACCGTGACAAGCGGTCAGGAACATCTTCGTCCAATGCAAGTCTCTTTCCAGCTAAGTGCTCGCGAAGATATGGAACTTGCTGACATTCAGTGTACCTTTACTCGCGTGGAAGACGTCAAGAACATCAGTAAGCACGTACCCCACTCGCATAACTTATGGTTGCCATACTCCAAGTCCTTTCTCATAGAACCGAAATCGAAACCGAAAATGAAACTTGTCTACCTGAAGAACCTTTCGTCATAGGCGTCACATGGGAAAAACACAGTTCCTCAAGACTAGCATGGCAATTTTGATACCACTAGTTCCTTGGAGGTCAATCATCACAGTACGCTTTTTCTCGTCCCATGTTCGATAAGAAGAAAAAAAATGCTTGCATGTTGTGTGTATACCATACCGAGGACCAAGAGTACATACTGTACATGTACATAGACATGTTCTATTTCAATTGTGTGAACATCTCTTTTGAGGTCTCGGCGCACAAACCTCTGCTTCAGTCTTCTTCCGTAGGACATAGATAAGGGTTCCTGTAGTTACGCGTACCCTGTCCTCGATTAGAGACCACACGTCCTCAGTTACGGTATTGCGATCTCAGCACTTAATAAATCGATCAGTCAATGGCCATGGAAGAAAGGAACAGTCCATGGAAAATAAATCAGAACAGTTACCACGAAGAGAGACCCGGACGATACGAGAGAAATTTTGCGCCTGCGCGCTCCGATCATGGAGATGACACTGCAAAGATAATCAGAGCGTGTTCAGCTTAGATACGCCCACTGCGTTACATACACTGGGATTTGGGATACCTCGAGACCATAATGGACGGTTCGGCGGCTATCTGGAGAGGCCCTGCTATAGCTCCTCTTTCACAACGGGTATGAAAGGATAGAATCCCCTTGGACCATGGTCCAGACACACGTAGAACATCTGTTCAGCTGAGTTTTCGCCCGGGCAAAGGGGTCCGTTCCGGGATTCATGGCCATGTAGCATCTATCGATCCATCGACCAACTCGAGGACATAGAGCCTGAAGCGAATGGTGACTGATGCAAATGTAGCACAATAAATACGTCACAAAGCTCGCAGAGCCAAAGGTCCATAAACCACATTGGTCACCGCCATAAAGTTACGTTCGCAGAGTTGCTTGTTGGTCTCCGTGGGGGCGATTGTTAACTGGGTAGAATCCTTCTCAGCGACACTCATTACCATTGGGGTGTTTATTTGCCCCAAGTACTCAAAGTCAGGTCAATAAGCGTACCTCAATTGAAAGCTAAAAGTGATACAAGTGCTTGAATTGTATGATCATGAACTGAACGAATGGGTAATGTGCTAGGGGTGATGATAAGGATGTACAATGCTTGTGGATCACCAGAATCGAGAATAGCGAAAGAACGTTGCGTCGCAATTGGGGAGATGCGAATATGGATTAACTGAGAATAAATAAACGATGTCGTGAATATCAAATTCAGTTCAAGTAAATCATGTCCATAATAAGTTATCCGTGGAAACGAACGCGTCACCTGTCGTTCAGTCGGAGCACCATGGTCATTTCCGCGACGCCGCTCGCAACGCTCGCAGCATCGTTGTCACTTTTTTACCCCGGCTCCGGCCCCAGGGTCAACGCCAGCAACGGCGCGTAGCTTGTCGAGCACTTCATCCATGCCCTTCAGCCCGATGCGCTCACGGCGAGTGCGATCGCCCTCAATCACCTGTTCAATGCTCATTGTGCGGCCATGAGTCAAATTGTTAGTGAGCATCCCCTGCGATACGACCTCATCCAGGCCGCTACCAGTGGAGTCGGACAACGCAGACGCGGAAAGCCTCTTCAGCGCGCGCGATGCACGCCGCTCATCCCTCTTTCGACGACGTTCTGCCTCGGCTGCCGCTGTGTCTTCATTGCCTACAACGATGCGCTCGGGGATAGCGTCCAAAGCATGGTCTTCCGAGGCACGCGCACTCGGGCCGGGCCCAAAGCGCTGAGCGACGGCGATCTCGCTGCTACTCCCTTCAGAAACACTCTCAGCCGGATAGACACTAGAGTAAGCGCTCGAATGGCTCATGCGCGAGTGGGAGCCAGACGCGCTGCCAGAGCCATAGCCTGACTCGGACTCAGCACGCAGATAACGTACAGCGGCTTGAACCTCCTCTTGAGATTCGGTGGCATCGCCACTCGGACGCCGCTCGGTAGTCGCGGTAAGACCAAGTGTGTCCTTCTTGTCACCCCAATTAATGAGAAGCCATCGCAACCCACGGATTTCGCGCTCCCGTCGCCGTGCAAGACGGTCCGAGTTTTCAAGCTGTTCACGCAGAGACACAACCTCTGCACGAAGATCCGCATTTTCCGTCTGTAATGCGAAAAGATTCGCAGGTGTCGGAGGAATGGGCACAATAACGCGCGAAGGAGGCGGCTGCGGAGGTGGAGATGTTGATATTGACGGTGCCGTTGGTGCCGTTGTTGACGCTGAGAAGGAGGACGGTGAAGCATACGGAGGAGACTCCAATGACGTAGGCAATTGGGATAACAACGACGCCCCCGGCGGTGAGGACCGTTTCGATGTCGACCGAGCAGGCCACGTAGAATCCTTGCTCTTGTCTTTACCTGCAATTCTTTCATCTTTGGCACTGGGTCGCCGTGCGTTTCCGCTTGTAGATGACACAGCAGGCAGAGACCTGACAGTCGATGCCGTAGCTGATCCGGACGGAGATGAGAGGGTATTTGAGGAATCTGTGCCAGAACTGCCGACAGTACCGCTCCCAGAAGCGGACACTGAATTTGATGTCGACGGCGGGACGGAGGGTTTCGTGAGTGTACGCGTCGAGGACCCACTGGAAGACGGGGAACCAGAAGGAGCGCTCGCTTGTCGCGAAATGTCTGAGGAAGTACGGGAAAGGTTTGGACGAGGGGGACTCGGCAACGGCTCGGTCGGCGGAGGAGAATTAGTCCGCGACCCTACCCGATTGGTTTGTGATGAGGTAGGGACAACTACCGTCGACGGCGACTTCAAAAGGTTTGGGGGTGATGTGGATGACAGCGCCTGTGTTGCCGTGATCGGTTGAGCAGAGACGCCCGGTGTGGTAGACGCCTGTAAGTTAGAACTCACAGATGATGCGGAATTAGCCGTAGTGAAGGTGCGGGAATCCGAGGCTGCACGAGCCCGTAGTTTGGACGGTGCCTGATCAAAGATGTGACCTTTACTGTTGACATCGATTGAGACAGCTTACTCACGGTGACTTTTACTTCTTGCCCGCCCGTTGGCCCCGAAGAATTAGTTGAAGTATGCATGGGTTTGGGTATAACTAGCCAAGACGCATGCTTCGTGCTGGAGGGGGAGGGGGCTGTGGTAGGTTCCGTTTGTCTCCTGGGGAGGACATCGGTCGGGTGCTTGGAAGTTGTGCCCTGGATCGGAGGGCTTGCTCTCTTCCCTGACGACGGCTGGGATGGCTGAGTAGAGCGCGACGACCCCGTTCGCTCGAGAGATGATCGACTGACGGGAGGTGACGTCCTGGTCAACGAGACAGGCGGGTATTGAGATTTTGGGGATGGAGGGGATGTCGCCTTGGACGCTACGAGAGCATTGGGCGCACGGAGTACACCAACGCGTAAGGCAGCACGCGATGTCAACCCATTGTCATTACCCTGGCCGGATCTTGTTCGGATCCTGAAACCAAGACCAAGACCAGTTGTAGATTCAGATCCACTGGCACTGGTATACCCTTGGGCTGACTCTGATGCGCTCTCGCTACCTGACGTTAACTTGAATGAAGTGGATCGCGCTGTAGATGTGGACACAGCAAACTTGCGGACGCTGGATGGAGGTAACTTGGTGTCGGGAGAGAGTGGAGTATAAGAACTTGCTGGACTAGGGAAAGAGATTGAAGGAGTGTTGGGAGTGGTGGGGGTAGGATATGCAGTGGAGAATGAAGCGTTCTCAGGAGGCGGTGGTAATGACTTTGTAGGAGCGGGTTTACTTGGGGGGATGTTGCGGGCCGAGAGATATCGGCGCTCCTCATCATCCGAGGCATATGACCTGAGAAGTGCAGTTGGCGTCCTCACATTGGACCGTGGTGGCTCGGAATCTGAGAATGAACCGCCCCCCAGAGTAACGGCGGACGTTGGTGTCGGTGTACGCGACTTGCTAACCGTACTCGGTGTATTCGACGAGGATGTACGCGTGACCGACCGCGTAGATCTCGTGTTTGTAGGTGACGTTGAGGAACGTTTGGAAGAAGACCCATCGTCGAACGCGGATAATGGCGAGAAGGAGGACCTTGGGATTGTGAGCTGAGGAGGCTGTGCTTGACGGTGCGTGGACGCCACAGGGGATGCCCTAGATGAAAATGAGAGAGAGAATGGGCATGAGAGGAGGAACGCACGGATTCGTGGAGGAGCTGGGTGTGGGTACAGGAGGTATGGAAGAGTGCTGAACATCAGGAGCGGCAGGAGACTTTTTGCGCAGACTAAAGAGCGGGATCTTGCGTTTGGCCTTGGTAGAGGGATCGGGTGCGGGTGAGGAAGAGGGAAGGGAGGAGTGCTGGCGACCGCGGAAGAGATCAGAGAGCTCAGAGGTTTTGTTGCGGAGCCTGGCAGAGGCGGTAGAGGGGCGGGAGGGGGTAGCCATGCAGTGGGTCCATAGGGCGAGGGAGGGTATGTATATGCGCACACTGGCGCCTTGGGACTGCCATTGGCGGTCCAACTTTTTATGGTTACAGATACAGTTCATTGAGTTAACGTAGTTCTTTGCTCTTGTTTGCCCCGGAAATGAATAGATCCTTCCGTCCCTCCGATCCCCCGGCGCTCGGCAGCCCTCATTACCTCATCGTAGCACTTTCCCACCGGGCCTTTCGACCGCCGTGCTCTTCACAGATAGGCACCTCTTCTTTTCTTTTTTCTTTTTCTATTTCTTTTTCACCGCCTCGAATTGTTATTCGTTTGTCACACCCCACCCTTGCTCTTACTCTATTCCTTTTTTCGGTTAGCCTCATCAGAACCACCCAAGCAACCGGTTAGATAATCTTATCCGCCCCCCACTCAGTCGATCGAATCGCCCTCTACCCTTGACTCCCGCGGACCCCATTATCGCCCCATTTTCTTTGAAATTTTGCTTATATTGTTACCTCCCATCTGTTTGAGGAAAAATCATTGTGCTCCACTCGCCCATATTTGGCGCATCACCATATCACCAATGCAGCTGTGCACAGCACCATAATCATGAATGGAAGATCTATCGTTGGGGATAGTCCCGTCATTCGGCATTCGGACATATCACCAGTCACGCGCCCTTGGAAGACCGTCAAGGTGATCCATTTAGGTTGATGCCATCCTCGGACCCGTTCCCAGTGTCTTGTTGTAGACTACATTCTTGGTCTTCTGGTCCTCAAGTTGCGTGAAGGAGTCACCAAGTTGCCCGATCCAGCCGCAGCTTCGACGATAAAAGATAATGTGTACATCTTCGCCGAGGGTCGCCGAGAGCACACGCGGTCTTTTTCATCTCAATTTTCCCGGCCAATTGAAGACAAGCCCATCTTTTGACTGGTAGCAAGTACAGTATCTTCCTGGAGATTGTTGAAACCGCTTCTCTCGAGATTTTAGGCTAATGGTTTATCCCGACGCTAAGCTCGCCAGCCGTGGCCTTTTCTGGATACAATTGACTAGAAGGTACTCCAAGGAAGAGCGAATTCTGAAAGGCACTCCGTGTTGGAAGATTAATCGTTTCGCCATCGCCACGGAATTTCAGCCGAGATCAGGCCTAGCTGCCGGGCCCCGCAGCTGTGATCCTGATCCCATACCCGTGTGGTCCATAGTACCTCCTATAGATAATTTGCGAGGTAATTTTCTTCTTTTTTTTATTGTTAATCCTTCTGTTCCTGACGCATGCTCTTTCTGGTACACGGTTGAGAGTGGGAGCGAGTTACTTCCTTCCACGAGGTTCTCCGATCTCGCGTGTGAATTTATCTCATTTCCTTTTTTTGACATGTGCCCATTTTGATCTTACTGGCTGCTTCTGAGCCCTTCTGACGCGCACGTCTAGCGTCAAATAGCAGCTTCACAAGACCTCTTAACCCACGCTCTTTGTCCTCAAATCGAATGGAAGGCCTCGTGCCCACAAGAAAACGTAGCCAGTCTGTCCCGATGGCGGCGTCCTTTCGGATATCTCCCGCCACGGATGCCGACTTTGATCCCCCTCAGCATCAGTCCTCTCTCGTTCTGGCGCTTTTCTACGTGTTACCCGGAGGCTTGGCTGCGAGACTGAGCGCATGAACATCTGCACTTAGCTGGACTAGGCCCATCCGAGGTTCTGATCCGTGTCAGAATGATCACTCAACGCCGACCGTGACTGTGACTCCCATGACCTTCCGTTTTCGCCACCACCACCAAAGCTACCAGAGGCACGTTCGCACGGAATCCCCCTATCTCATCTCACTCCACTCGGTGACATTTAAATAAGTATAAATACCAAAATGACATGACAAGACGGACCACTGCTTTCCGGAACAAGACCCGATATGTTTTTCTGCGGAGTCTCGTGGGTACAATCAAGCGGTGGCTGCGCTCTCCGCCCTATGTCATCACCGGTTCGGGGCCACATAGTCTTGTTTTACTTTTGAATGTTTTCTTTCAAGGTGCTGTGTTTGGTGCGGGGCAAAACGTTGTGCCTGGGAATATACATGTCAGCGTGCCCGAACACGTTGCCCAGATGCCGTGCTCCTCATGGCCTCGTACAGAGCTCCGGTGGTGTACTAGTATGACACTACGCACTGCATCAGGCGCCTTTTGACCGCTGATCCTACCTGCGGAAATGATTGTCGTTGCGTACGTCTGCCCGTGGCGGAACCGCAGGCGTCTCAATTGTGCCACAGCCTCCACCAGGACGAACTTTATGCAGGGTCTCGACGCGCCTTTCAATTGTCTTATCCCCAATCGGTATCAATTGGACTGGAGATATTCGGAATGTGCTAACGCCAGATAGAAAAAAATACGGGGAAATCCCCCCGACATTAGGAAATCTGCAAATCAGCAAGCCCCGGGACACCAATTTCCGGCGTAAGGCTCCATCCACCTTAGTGTGATCGAACACTCAGGATCTTTCTGCTAGAATTTTCCTCTGTACAAGTACAATCATATTGGGTACAATACCGTATCAATCCTAGTAATTCAGGCCCTGCACCTGAATCTGTAAAGACATCTCTGCGACAAAGGTTCTTCCCACGAATAAGCTAACGAGACAGACAACACTTGAACACTTTGGAGGAATAAGAAGGAAAGAAAATAATGATAATTATGTTATGGAAGATTTGAGTCGATGATGTAATGAGGGAACGGTTAGTGGAGAGCCCACCACCGACGTCTGCCTTTCCAATCAGCCCAGAGACCCTGAGGGTTGTGCCATGCAAACCAGCGCCAGAAATCCCAGTCGCTGTTCTCCTCCCCTTCCGCTCCCACCTCGTCTGTGGAGCTCACGAGATCAAGAGTAACTGTTGAGTCAGAAGGTGCCATCCTGTATTTCGGCTTTTCGGGACGATAAAGGCCCTTAAGGGGAGAGCGAGAACGGTGCTCGAGATATGTAAATTCGTCCACACCTCTGTATAAGACGGAGACAACCAAAAAATGAGTGTCGTTGTAATGGAAGCACCGGCGAAACACATACTCTTCATTCTCGAAAAATGGCTCCCTCTCGAGCTCCTCAAAGGCAAATCGCCTACTGATTGAGACGTGGAGCAACTGAAGGACCGGAAATAACATGAGTCACACCTCGTCATGCCCCCAAGAAGAAAAAAATTGAAATGAACGCACCCCATAGAGTACCCGCAGCTCGTTTTCGGTCATGACACACCGAGATCGAAGCCAAGCTCTGCCCCTATGGGCTTTATATCGTTCCACGTATTCGAGCAGATCGGTCTTCTCGGAAAAGAGCATGCACCCTGCCATCATCATGTACATGATGCATCCTAGTGCCCACCAGTCGACTTCGAGGCCATATCGTGGGCAACGTGATCCAGGTGCGATCCAAGCACCGTCATCACGGAGTGCACCACCTACGAGCTCGGGAGCGGCATAACCCGGTGTGAAAACTGCATCGCGGGCATAGCTCTGGCCGCGGATGAGGCGGGAAGCGTCGTGTACGAATGCAGCGCCCAAGTCGGCAATTCGCACATCCCCAGAGCGGGAAAGAAGAATGTTTTCTGGCTTGAGATCGCGGTGCATGATGCCCATGTTATGAAGAGCGTCGAGACCGATTGCCTAGTGAAATTCGGGTCAAAAATCGGGTCAAGTCGAGAAGTATGGACCAAAGATAGGAACTTACGATCTGAGCTGTCCATCGCCGTAATTGCGCACCAGACACACCCTTCGATGTAGCTTCCCATAGATCACATTCCATTAAATCCTAGGATCATCGTTAAAAACTACATCCCATCGAGAACGCCGCAACGCACCATGGCGAAGTAAACCTTGCTGTCATCTTGAAAAACGCCATGCAACTGCATTACATACGGTGTCTCAATGCATGCCGCAAGGCGTTGATACGCCTCAAGTTCACGTCCCAGAGCCAGGCGCGAGGCCTTGTACTCGGAAACGACCTCCTTGGACGTTACCTTGAAACACAATACGCGAGACGTGCTCAAATCACGAGCGGCCCAGGCAGTAGCGAACCCGCCTGATTGTATACATTCTAGCATGTGAAAAGGCCCGGGGGTCGAGTCTATCGATGGAATGTATGATGAGTGGCGGTTCTGGGAGCGAGCCGAATACGGTGGCGGTGGCGGGCGAGCGCGGGGGATGGCGGGGAGAGCGCTAATAGTGTCTGCAGGGTCTTCCTCGCATGACCTGATGCGAGATAAAGGTGCCGCTCTTATATTTCCACGCGGCCTAGGAGAAGGGGACGCTGGTGGACGAGAGAATACGGCTTGGACCCGCGATAAACGAGACGGAGATGGGGAAATCGGAGGTGAAGAAACGCCGAGTAGATTCGTTTCGTTACTCATGTCTGAGAACGGCGCTCGGGTGTCGTCAATTCGCCGGTGTTTCCGTGGAGGTGTCTTGCGATATGGGGGTGGGGGTGTAGTGGGTGGCAAAGGTGAGGCATCAACGGGAGCACCGACAAGTAAGGCGGCGGCAATCCGAGACCTTTTGAGGGACGGCATGTTGAAGTGTTCACCTGCTGGTTTTGAGCAAGTGTGGAAGAGTGTGGTGGCGTGCTTGTGGAGTTGATTGTGGGCGGGGCGATAAGGACAATGGAGGCATAGTGGACGTTCTTTAATGTGAAGTGCGGCTGAATGTGCGCACGTGATTACAGGCAGGCGAAGGCGTGGCCGTCGGTGAGGCATGGCAGAAGCTCCACGTGCATCACGGGGCAGTGAAGTGATGGAAATTGGTGTGTTCAAACACGCCGAGACAGAGTGGATACAGACAGGATCATGCCTCGAGAGGCGACATGGTAATTCAGTACAGCCAGATCAAGAAAAAGCGCCGTCACGTAAAGTTTGCAAATCGTGGGGAGTGAGACCAAAGTGCTAGTAGTGATGCTTCAGGCAAAAGGTCGGTATGGCTTTAGCTGCATCGGAGATAGCGGACCCAGCCAATTTCGCAATACGTCTTATTGGTACAAAGACCCGGAGTATTTTGGAACGCCTGGAGCGATGTCTTGTAATAGCTGCCGTACGTGCTTCCACATGAGGGAGCAATGACATGATCACCTCCGTAACGTCTTCAGGGAATACCTCAGGAGGTGACACTGGTACTAAAGACAGGTGGGCGGCAGGGGGAGACGACGTATAGGATCGTGAGCCTCGCGAGCGCCTCCGTTCTTCATTCTCCTCGACAACAGGACTGAGTTGCTGTGGCCCAGGACGGCCGCGGACACTACGAACGGAGCCCGCAGGAGTGCGGGACAGTCGTGCATGATACGTCGCATTGGGATCGTGAGAGAGATTGGCATAAGCCTGAGAATAAGAATAACCGATGCCCTCAATGTCAGTGGAGGTAAGGCTGAGCGACTGGCGACTGATGGAAGGTGCGTGCGGGAACGGGATGGTGTTCTCTCCAAGGTCAGTATGACCAGTGGGAACGTGGGGGTCTTCGCTCATAACGATGAGACGAGATGTGGTCTGCAGAGATGATACGACGTTGGGGGTCGAAACACCTGGGAAATATTGAGCAGCTTTTGAGGGGCATGTCGGGGGTGCGGCTGCAGCGTGTATGCCACGAGGCAATTATCCTCGGAAAGTCAGGCGGATGCCGGCGCGTATCACGACTCACCAAAGGACAGAAATAGTGAATGTGGGGGTGAACTATTCGGAGATTATGTTTAATAGTACAGCATACAGGTGGGGTCCATGCCATTTCACTTCGCCAATAGCTGTTCCGTCAGAAACGTGGCGAGCTTGCGTATAGTTTTCGAGGATTGGGAATGGTAAACAGATCTCAATAGCCAGAATGAACAACTTGCTGAGTAGTGGCGATAAGCTTAAGTTGAAACATAGCTGATAGACCATCAGTCGTCTGCATACAATAACCGTCGTATTGCAACGGGAAAAGGGTAGGGAAACGATAAGGTTACGTAAGAAAATAAACGCCGCATCGTAGCCATGACGTCAGAGGACTTCCCTGGCTGGCGTAGCACATCCGGCCCCGCCCCGCAGTATACCCGCCGTGGAGAATGGATCAGGCGGATACTGGTCCAGTCCTTGTTCTTCATCATTCACCAACTGTGCTATAGCACAATCGTACAAAGGGATGAACGCCAACCCAGAGCTCCCTATCGACTTCTCAAATCCTGCTGTTCGCGACTACATGTCGCTCATTCGGTATTGCTCTCACTAGTAGTCACAGATCTGATCAGGCTCTCTGATGTTGAGATCAGCCTACAAGTACTCACCCCATTATCCCTCTTGATAAATATTGCGACCACACTAGTGTGTTCTTTCGTTCTTCGCCCCTCCCTTGGTTCGTCGTCTCATTTGTACTGCTATGGAGTCATCGCTCAGCTCTTTTCAACACAGGTGATGTCACGCGATCGCACCCAGCCTCGATATCGCCTTGGGCACCAGCAATAGCCGTTTACATCTTCGCAATATATCTGGGCCAGGTTGGATATTGCTTCCTCCTTGTGTTCGCACGAAAGCCCGAGACTAAAGTACGTTCAAATTGCTGTGGTTTGCATTGTATTCTCCTACTGACAGTCGATGCCACAGAACACCATAGTCAAAGGTGTAGGTCTTGCTCTTGTAATCGCAAACTGGGTTATGGCAGGTTGGGCTATCGCATGGGTCAGTGGCAGTCATGTTTAATCGCGTTGTCATTCATCCAGTTTTAGGTATTCAAATCATTCCTGACGTCTACCGTCCTCCTTGGCATTCTCGCCCTGCTGTTAATATACTCCAACGTTGTGCTTATTGTGTATCACGTTCCTACCTGGCATCGACCTCTCGACCTGGCCTTCATCCATGCGCCCGTCCGACTTTTCTTGATCCTGCCGATTTCAGTTCTATTTCCTTATTCCCTATTGTATGTTTTTCCCGTCCTATTCATACCAGACAAGAGCTTCATTGCCACATTCCAGCATCACTCTTGGCCATGGATGGAATCCTGCACACCCAGATCATAGCGACATGTATCAGTGGGAAGGATTCGCATACCTTCTCGTTATCAATATACTCGGCATGTTCATAATCGCCTTGCGTCACGATTGGGTGTGGTGTCTTGGTGCAACGTGGGTAAGCGTATCTATATGGCTGAATGGACCAGATCCGATGCCCATATATGTTTGTGTCCTCTTTTTGTTGCCCAGTTTACCACTCAAAGACGTGTTTCATAGATTATTGCTATCATCTTCACTGTATTGCATCCAGTCACGCTTATTGCCACAATACTTATCGAGCACTTCACGAGCAAGAAGCAGGAGGGTCGAATCCGTCTTCCCCCTGACGAAGAAGCATCGCATGAAGGGCACACACGAGGCACGCATGAAGTCCAGGCAGATTGGAGTTAGGTCACGGTATGATGAATGCATGTTGATTTGGAGTGTTGAAGAATTGTCTACCTTTTTGAGATAGCGCGGACGTTCTACAGTCGACGTTGCGTATTATGATTAATAACATTTATACAAAAACTGTATGTATGGATGCGCATTCTTCATGCATTGTAGCATATAGTGCTAGTGCTATGTCTGTGATGTTGCCCAAATCGGGAGGATCTGGAGCCGCTCGTCTGCAAGCCCAACAACTGCAAACAGTTTCTCCTTCCTGCTGCAACTTGAACTGGCGAGATGGCAGACATGAAGCTTAGAATTGAGTTTGGCGGAGGACTCGAGCTTCTCTTCTCAAACATGCGGACACATCGCATCGCTATCCCCTCGATGGTGCCCCTGGGTGACAAAAAGGGACAGCCTGTTGACATCGAATTCCTGATTCACTGGCTCAATAATAATTTACTCAAGGAACGCTCTGAATTATTCATCGAGAATGGGACGCTGTAGGTAGTATCTTGTTTACGGATGTGCGCGAGTTAATCTTCGTGGAATCGGTGTCCAGACGACCCGGGATTCTGGTGTTGGTGAACGATACGGACTGGGAGCTTGAAGGAGAGGGTGATTACCAACTAAAAGAGGACGATGAGATCGTGTTCATCTCAACACTACATGGTGGTTGAATCAGAAGGGATTCAGCCACTGATTTATTCCCACGTGAGCGCAGTCATGCAGTCATAGCTTATAGCTTATACTATGAAGCGGTTTCATTTACGTGTTTCCGCTCAGAACCGTATGATACGTTGCATTATGACGAGACGCCACAAATTGACAACACTGATGGGTACTAACTTACGTCGAAACGCAGCAACGAATGAACTTAGTTAGTAAGATGTGACGGTGTGAGAATGGGCAGAAAAGGTACATGTTTTATGATGGCTTGTCAGTGCCACCTGTCGATCCAGACCACCTCCACCACGAGCGCCGTGATCCCGAAGTCGGAGAGGATGACGGAAGCTCTGTGGTTGAAGCCGTAGTCGCCTGGCCCTTCGCTGATGACGCCAAGCCCGATTCTGCACGAGTTACCTCCTCAGCCAAACGCAACCGCTCTTCAAAAGCGACCCGCTCCTGGGTTGCCTTCTCCAATGCTGCGGTCGCGTCAAGCCCAGGCGTAGGTCTAGAAGCACCGTATGCCCACGAGCCAACGACGACGGCCGCAATTGTGAATCCCTGCGCGACGATACGAACGCGCAGCCAGTTGTTCAACGAGTGTGATTGACCTTTGCGCATCTTCGTCATCGCGATCACGAGCGCGACCGTCGTTGCAGCCGCTCCTGTTTATAAGCTGAGAAATTAGTATGCTTCGAGATGTACAATCGGCGATGGCGCACCAACAGGAACGAGTGGCTGTTGCTTGAATTTGCGCACTGCCTTTTCACGGTAGGTTTCACTTGAGACCGTTAAATTTGTGGTCATGGTGGGGTTTATGGACTGATTCGTAAAGATCGCAAATTCTGCGGGTCAACTTTTAAACCCCGCGACTGCTTTACCACTCGCACTCGTGTTCCAGGCAGGCACATACGTTTCCACCTCCGTGCTAGAGGAATGAGAATTTGTGAAATGGTAAGTTTCTGCTGGTGCAAGGCAATTTTGTATTCACTGTTTCTGTTATACGGGCGGGGTTATCCACCCGATTTCGGAAAGATCCTAGGTTGAAGTGCGCGGACCGAGAAACCGATCAAATAATAATGGAATGAGAAACGACCGCCAACATCACGCATGGACAGAGAACACATCGACATGCGCTCATTAATGCTGTGGCAAGTGATCATTCTGTTTTCTAACCAGAGTGCCTAAACCGATTTTGATGGGCACGCCAGGATTCTGACAACTATCACGGTAACAGTACTACCTGTCATTGCTGACATGAAAAAGTTAGAAAACCGTCCAATTCAATCGATTAGTACTGTAGAGCCAGATTTTCTACCTTTGCCATCAAATCGAACGCCGTCACGCATCACGACATTTGCTCCGACCAATTGTAGCTCCAAGATGATGGCAACGATTCCGTGTTAGGACGTGATGATGGACAGCTTCTCCCATCATCGCACATCCGGGTCTTTCTCCCACACCCTGTTGTCGGTCCGGGCCATCTTATATCACTCATATTCTTCTCTCTAATTAGCTATCTCCTCCCCTTCCCACATCCCTGCCAAGGCGAAGAGCATGACTTTCCTCGGCTTTAGTAATGCCAAACGCAAAGCAAAGAAGATGGTGAACGCACGCCTTCCGCGTTCCCCGACCTCCTCGGGTAGTTTCGTAACCGAAAGCGTTGTTGAGATTGGTGACCCGACGAGTGCATCTGCGGAGGAGTGCTATGCTCCCATGTCCCTTCGTGTGGACCTAGATATCACATCGGAGCCTCTTTTCCCCAGCGATCCGTTTGTGTCCACCTTTCGCCAGCATGCTTCGACCGCAAACACGAGGGAGTCGCAGGATCGGCTGTCCTATTCCGGGCTTGGTCGAAGCTCATCCAAGCCGCTACATGATAACGCAGGATGTGTGCAACCAGGGGTGAGTGTCTTTTCGACAGAATCTTAACCGGTTTATGGGGTGTTCGTGCCTTTACACTACTTTCAGGATGGCAGTGTCGCAGGATCAGCTGTGGTTGGAGACGATACAAGAGTACGTGTTGTCGACCCCCGACTTAATTTTTCCACTCAACAATTCTCAGACACAAGACTCCCGCCGTGCGACCAGAGCAACACCCGCGCCAATCAAGATTCCGACTACCTATCATGCATGCAAAGTGGAGATCCAACGATCGGTGGGCAAGTCTGCAGAACCACGTCATGCTTCCTTGAAACCCGGAAATTCTCCTGTCCTTGAGGACGCTGAGTCCACTGTGTCGGGCATCTCGCTTCCTGCGACTCTCATCGTCAATGGGTGGACAACCCTGACGGACCAGCCGCGTGACCGCCACCTATCGCGACGTATCACCCGCCTGGACTCGGCCACCCTGCCAGTTGACCCTTTCTTGCAGAAGTACTCGGGGCTCAGCAACAGAGACGGGGAGTCTCACCCTCCGCCTCTGCCTATAGGTCCCAGTCCTGTACTTGTCAATCGGTTTACGACCGAACAGGGCAAGGGCGATGTTGGTTTGGGTGACAAGGTACTGTCAACTGGGGAAAGGAACTCGTGTTACCAACTGTTACGGGAAACGACGGCCTCAGAGAAGGTGTTTAGCACGTGCAAATCCTCACAAACTTCGCTCGTTGTTGAGCTACAGACCCCGGACCCTTCTGACTCAGGGACCCCAGACCTGATCAAAGACTCATCCACCTCTGCAGATGGGGGGACGTCCGATGCGCAACCTAAAACTTCTACCACTTCAGACTCCGCATTATCCGCGTGGTCAGGTCCACAGTCCAGGTCCTCGCCGGCTTCCGTGGGGGAAATCAGGAGGATTCTTGATGTCTTTCCGGCGACCCCATCAGATCACAAGCTTCCATCTGAAGAGTCAAATGCATTATCACTCCCATCTCAGGCAAGCCTTCTCACGGGTGAACGCAATGATGGATCCCGCACGCTGCTCGCGAGACAGCGCCGTACCTGTCCGTAATTTCCCACCACTTTTGATGGATGACTTTCCCTGACCTTTCCAAATTTCTCTTAGGCGCCACTCCAGAATTTCGTCATCGTCCGTTCTCACGTTCGAGTACACGCTCGAGTACACGCCCTTCTCTTACTTCCATGAACGTACTTTTCCTACACCCAGCCACTCTACGACCTGTCAGCGGACGGCGTACGTCCCATGCTAGCAGTACCCGTAAATCTGCGGTAGACAGTCACATGGCGGCTCCGGATGATGCCGACCAGCTGTCTGCATTGCCGTCGTCGTTACCTGCGACAGACCCTCAGGACATATCTCAGCTCCCTTCCTTCCCGGAAACTGCCGCTCATCCATCTACACCCACGAGTTCTGGTTTTCCGAGCTCGTCGAGCCCTCCTTCGAGTCCGGACTTTCTTGACAGCATTGTCCTAGCAGAAGAAAGTGGAGGAAAGCAGCGGCGTGAGTAGTACAGGAGATTCTCTTATTAACCACCAGCCTTCTGACGATATGCATATTGGTATTCATGCAGAACGGCGCAGCTCTCGTGGGAGTATGTCAACGGTACCTGTATCTGGAAGCACGCAAACTTTTCCCGAGACTCCCCCTATCTTCAGCCCTATGTTCTCACCAGGTATTGGTCACCCACAGGGCCATGCCTTGTTAAATTCAGATTCGTCGACGTGGCCACATGGATCCCTGAAAGGTCGTGGCAGCCGTGCATCGCAAAAATACGTTTCCGGAAGATCGGCCCCAGCAAAGGCCTCCATGGGAACGGCGCGCCAGAAGTCATGGAGGAGTAAGATGAAGCGGTCATCAATAACCAACCGTACCCCGGCAATACTTTCCTCACTTTCCACATCGCCCAATAGTGACACTATGACTTCTACCAAGTCGGACCAAACTCAGTTCAATGATGACCTATCTCCTCACCCCAAGTCAGTCTCCAGTGACGACTCTCCCGACCCCGCATATTTTCGGAGGCCAGCTCTTCGTGAGCATTCTGAGTCTCCGAGGAAGACCACTCCACCTCCGTCCCAGTCCGTGTCCCCGCGGGAGATTGCAGTCAAATCTGAATCAGACTCGACATCTCCCTCCTTGCTTCTTCCGCCGCCGCCGCCACCCTCCCAACTACAACTTCCTCCGCCCCCAGTTTCCCGAGTCCCCGCCATTTCTCCATCATCCCCATCACGTATCTCCCCAGCCCCAAAAGCTCGTCCGCCTCCAGTTGATATCCCATCAGCCGACGAACCTCAGGCTAGCATTACTTTGTCATATTACTCTCTTAGACTTTCTCCGCCAGCTCTCCCCTCTGTTACACGCCCTTCCAACTTATTGGCTCCACCTTCAACTCCGCCTGTCCGCATCCCCGTCAATCTTCCGCTCAACGCATACAATACTGACCGCCCGCCTCGTCCACTTGGTCCACGTGCCCCTTATCGCAAGGAATCATTTAGCTCTGGCTCGCGCTGCCGGTTCTTTTCGGACTCATCCACAGAGTCATTCCCTGGAACGACGCTTATGGATAGCCAGGATCTAGTGTCAGGACGCTCCAGTGCTCGCAGTGGCTCCAGCCCTGAACCCAGATTTCAGACGTCTCCTGCTAAATTCAAAACCCTCACCATGGATGCCGCGAAGTGGATGCTCCCGCCCGAGGAATTACGTGCGCTTGTGTCCCAAGCAATTAGAGGGCCGGGGCGGGCATCATCCATTCGGCTATTATCACAGCAAGCGGCCTTCGTCGAGATTCCCGAAGAATTGGGGCGGCTCAATGCGTTATTGAACGAGCTCACGATTCAGTATCGTTTGCAGGTCCGCAAGCGAAATGTCCTTCTGAGGGCCACTCTTGAGTATGCTGATAGCCCGGAGCCGACGGCGTTTCGCTCGAAACTACATGAGCTACACGAAACTGCGCTTAACCTTGATAGAATCGCAGAGGAGATGTACCATGCACGTGATCAGACAGCACAACTCTCGCGAATGCTCGCCATTCACTCTGGCAGCGCGCTGGCGCTGGCGTTACGCAACCTCCACTCGAGCCACCGGAAGCGAAATGCGGATGTACAAAGCCTAATGAGTCATGTCTCTGCCCTTGAGGTTGAGTGTGACGAGGCGTGGGCTCAGGCACATCAGGTAGCACGAGATTTGGATGATCTCAACAGCACCTTACAGACTCGTGATTCGAGTGCAGATACGCGCCATACGAGCCGCAGCTCGAGCCGTAAAGTGGCCTCGCGCCAGTCTAATCTGCGCTTCTCGAGGGTTGGACTTCGGTTGAGCCCCAGTCAGCGGGCATCATTGACAAGCCCAGTCGATTCGACACGCATGAGCTCCGCCTCGGCGATCAGCTCGTCATCATCTGCGCCTGGGATTACTCGCAGGCTTTCATCACTGAACCGCATCATTACGTCTGACCTATCGAGCCGAAGCCAAAAATCCGGTAAGCACCGCTTTTATGAACTCATATTTGGTAACCTCATAACGTACATGTCCGTCTTCATCAGAGCTGTCATCATCCTCATCTGGAAAACGTGCACTGGCGCAAGCACAGACCGATTTATACAAGTATCTTGGCATTGACGACCGTGACGACCCTGAACCCGTGCCCCGACCCGTGCCGCGCTCCTTCATTATGGCATCGCCTTCGACTACGATAGCTCCTGTGGCGCGGGATGATAAAGATAAGGAAAAGGCACTCAGGAGGATGTCTTATATCACCGATCACCGGATGACGAGAGGCGACGGGCTCTGATCCATTGCGAGCGTTTATGAAAGAAGGATGAGGTGCGCGCAGTTCCATGATCTCCGTGGGTCTCCGGATCATACCTCTGATGAGTCCTCTGTACAGCCCTCCGCCCGTGATATTAGCCGTTGAACGTGAAACTCCTGGACCTTTTGAGGAACCATCTCACATACAATACCGCTCCTTCAGACCAACTCGGAATTTTATTTATTTTATTAATTATATATCCTGTGTTCATGGGATTCGCTCCTCATCATTCATATATTCATGATTGTTCGCATCATTGATCTTCTCAAAAAAGCAGCACCAAGACAAAGGGGGATCATTAACTTATGTACTAGGAGTAGTAGCTTTTCAAATGATTACTCAGTTACTTTGACGACCGACGCAATCCGTTCTTTCTTTTTACACACTTCCGTAACAAAACAGCACATTAGATGGGATAGCAAAGAATAACATGCAAACCGGCGAGGAAATAAAGATAGCAAAGATCGAGAATAAGTAAGGAAAGAAAGAAAGATGAAAAAGGAAGCTCCGCACGCCCGTCCCGTATTCATAGCTTCCTGGGCTGAGCGGCTGCCAGTGGAAGGGGGCGGTCAATGTCGGATTCGTTTTCGGCGCACCTGGAATTCTTCAGGGGTACCGCCGGCAGAACTCGCCCTGGAAGCAGGCCGAGCAGCGGCGGGACTCGAGGCCCTCGACGTTGCTATCCGTTCTTCATTTAGATCATTTTCAACGCCCTGAGTCACGCTTCCCTCTTCGTCTACCTCGGGCACATCAGCTGCTCCTCCTCCTTGGCCTTCTTCTTCCATTGCGCCTCCTTCCTTCTCTTTCTCTTTTTCCTTCTCGTGCCTGGCCATGATGACCGTTCGCATCCGCTTACGGGAAGCTTTCGGAGTGACCTCCCCCTCCACTTCCAGATCTAGACTAGACCGTGCGGAGGATCGTGCGGAGCGTCCATCGTCGGAGGCGAAATCAGAGGCGAGTGATCGTGATCGCGTGCGCCGTCGCTTGGTCATGGTCCGAGATCCGTTGCGGGATTGGGGTCGGGACTGGGACTGGGACTGGCTCCGGCTCCGGCGGGCTCGTCGTACTGACGCTGACGACGCTGAGCGTTTCTTACCTGCAGCAGCAGCAGGTGAGGACGGCGCGCCAGCCTCCGATCTGTCGGCCTCGCTCGCGGTGAGTGCATCCAACTCCGCACTCGCACTCCTTGTACGGTACGCAGGTCGAGGTCGTGGGGGTTGAGTAGCAGGCTCCTGCGGTGGGACCTCCTCTCCTGACTGTTCACCTGATTCCTCATCACTGGTGGCAGCCTCCCTTGCCTTATTGGCAGGCCTACCACGAGGTTTGGATGCGGCACCTGAGAGTGATGTCAACAAACACGCCGCAAGGTTGAAGGTTTGTGTGACACACCTTTGATTTTGGACATGATATTAGTTAGGCGCCTTTCATAGGCTCGCTGAGGCTCCCACGTTGAGGAAGTTGCAGACACCTGCACTTTGGCCTGAGCAAGTACTTGGTCCAAGTAAGCCTTGCTAGAGAGAGAAGATTGATCAGCAACGTCTGGGACATCATTATATTTTCAAGGAATGTACATTGCCAAAGCATCACGGTTATCCAAAGGAGCCAACAAGGGTTGTAGAACCTTGAAAAACAGAATGGCAGTCTCCTTCTTTCTTTGGTTCTTATTGCTTTCATAGGCTCCAAGTCGCTTCGCTATCCAGCTCAATAAATGCGTGTGAACTGCAATGATATGTTGGCCTTCGAGCTTGCGGACAATCGCGAGATGCGCTCCACGCATCATAAGACAGGGCACCAGCGACTTGGCAAGCGAGACAGCGTGCGTCTCATCAGGTGCGATGTCCTCGAGGAGCAAAGTGAAAGACTTCGAACGGTCAGAGAACGAGAAAGACAGTGGGGGAAAACGATAAACTCACATCTTTGAGTGCACTTGTAATGACATTGACGACAACGTCACCGTGTCCTTTATACATGCCCTCTTCTCGGAGAACATCGACAACGATCTTCGAACAGTGATCGAAGGCCACTCCTATTCGGCCATGGCGTGTAAGGAGAACGGAGCTATGACTCGGGTGAATGGCGCCAGCGCGGATGGCCCGCAGGAACGTCGAGACAACGCCCATAAAAACGTACTCTTGTTCGAGCTCGGCCTGAGTGGTTTGTTTGCCTACGTAATAACGTAATCACTGCCCCCGTCCAGATATGAAAGTGAATGGATCGACGTACCAGCTGGAACCCCGGCTGTACCGTTCAACGCTTTCTTATTCTTCCTTCTACCCTTCTTAGGAGCTGCATCATCATCGCCGGAAGCACCTTCGTCATCCGATCTATCAGTGGCTTCGTCATGCTCAGCCACTTCCTCAGCAAAGCGTTCTATTTCGGCCTGCACCAAAGCAGCGCAACGAAATTGAACCTCCTTGTCAAGAGTTAATGACAGCAAGGTCCTCGGAGGATCTTCGGCTTCAAGGCCTCGAGGTGGGCAGAACAAAATGTGGAGATTTAAGAGGTTCTGGAATGCCTGCATAGCGAATTGGGTCAGGCAAACTCTTCTGAGGACGCGAAGGAGGCACTTGCCGCTCTCCGGACACCCTCAGTTGTGTTTGATTGCGACCCCACAGAGTATTCTACTAGTCTCTTTAGGAGAGCCTCCCGTTGCTCACGGAAAGATTCCCCTAGGCGCCCGTCATCTGGAGACGGCTGGACTTCGGCCGATAGCCGCCTGGCCTTCCAGATAACGTGCAACGTCAATAAATTAAGCGCTTGGTCAATCATCTGAGGGGGTGTTAGCCAGATTACTCTTAATGTAGACCTGCACGCACCGCTTCTTCCTCTTTGTACCCTAGTCTGCCACGATCCAGAAGCGCGGAAACGATGTCCCATGCGCTACTCTGTTTGCCACCTTCATCCTCTTCCATCCAGGATGACATATCCCGCACGCCAGCCAACATAGACAGACGTGCGCAGGTCGCACCTAGCAAGAGCACTTCATCTTCCGTAAACGATGCGATCTCCAGCTCGTCGCGACCTGCGACGGCATCGCGAAGGCATGTCGCGAGCTTATCTTCGAGCTCGAGGATCTTCGTGTTGTTGGTGTTAGAGAGGCTTGTCGCGTCCATAAGGTGACGGACCGCTGCCACAGCATGTGAGAGGACGTGTGGGGACGTGTGGGAGGTGAACTGCTTGGTGATGTCATCCCATAGAGTAGCGTAGGCCTACAATGCACGTCAGCGCTACCAATAAGATACCCACCAAATGACCAACCGCTGTCATTCTCATCTCCACGTAGAGATCAAGGTTCATGAGAAGAGGTATGGAGAGAACCACCGCGATGCGTGCTTCATCGATTTGGTGTTTGGCGAGTAATCCAGGAAGGCTTTTGATCAAGGCGCGCGTGGTGTCCGACACGACAGTGTCCTCCTCACCCTGCAAGGACTGTGAAACGGCATTCTGTCACGCGGCGCTAAATATGCGTACCTTTTTGGCTGCAGCGGCATTCGCCTTCGCCTTCCCTAAAGAGGCCACAAAGACTTCCAGAAGGACAGTTTCCTCGACCTCCTTCAGGCGCCAGACTTCATCCACTACCGAGTCAAGGCTCCCTTTATTACTTTTCGACCTCCTCCCTCGAGACTCATGGACGGCCTCAGACCCGGCTGAATGATCCAACAGCAACACCTCTAGTAACGCCTCCCAATCGCTGACGGACTCGACGTCGTCCCAAAGAGCTTCGACGGCAAGCGCAATCCTACCCCGCTGTTCTGTCCCAATGAGCGTTGCAACTTCACGTACCCGTCTTGACACTGGGCAAGGAGTAGCGTCATTGAGAGACTCCTCTTCGTCCTCGGCAACGATAGCTTTCTTGCCCAGAGGCTTAGCAAGACGAACAAGCAACTTCCCCAGGGCCTTGATACCCGCACGTGTGCGCTCCTGCTTGCCTGCCTTACCACCCGCAAGTAGCTCCTCAACAATTTCGGCCCAGACGCCCCTAACGAACTCACTGACAGCCTTACGTACTTTGGCGTCTTCGTCGAAAACAAGCATACACAGCTCCTCACGTTGCTCGTCCTCGAGTAGCTGGTGCGCGTCGATAGATTCGAGAACACCAATGACAGTGACGCGCACGGCGAGCTCCGTGTCACGAGTTGCCATTTCCACAAGACGTGGTTTGAAGCGCTCCGTGAAGGTCTGTAGGGATCCAATATAGTCCGACATCTCGTAGACGCCAGAGAGCGCTTTGACGGCCTCGAGACGGACTTGTGTATTCGCGTCCGAGAGGACCCAGCCGACGTAACGGAGGTATGTGCCATCAAGGAAGTGTCCAGGATATTTCTTGAACCATAAACCAATGGAGTGCACGCATTCAGCACGGATAGACGGATCCAAGTCACGATAGCGGTTCACAAAGACACTAAATGATTACGTGTGGGTGCGAAACGCAATAAACATTTAGCCATCACGCACCTGTCAACAAGCTCCTTCACGAACTCAGCCAAGTTGGCCTTCCGCTGCCGAACCTCCGCTGCTTTGCTTTCTAGCTCCTTCTCTCGACCAGTGACAGCTTTAGTTTTATTTCCAGCCTTTCGCTTCCTCTCCCCGGCCTTCTGCCTATTCAAGACGTCGGCCTCTTTATCTACGGCAGCGGCAACATCGCATAGTGCTGTCAGTATCTCTAAGGCGACGACAGTGGCAGTGTGTCGAAAGCTCCTGAGCTGCGAGGACGACATGCAAGTAATCCAAGTCTGGATGGTTGCCATTAAGTCAGTCGTGTATAGAGCACCGAGTTCGGCAGCTGAAACGATCAGACGTTCGAGAAATTCGGACAGAGACTTGCGGAATCTCTTGAATATGGGTAGCCTTGACGTGAGCGGATATAGAGGAGAGTCATCCTGAAAAATGTAAGATGTTGAAGGAAATGGATGCCTGTCTCAAGCGCGCACCTGTTTCAGTGATTCCGTGAAATTATCCAGGGCATCAACCACTCCGTCGTAGTCGACCGCCTCGTCCTCGTTAACAGTTTCATTACAGCCGCAAGCGCGGAGGATAAAGTTGACGAGCTCTGCTTGAGCCGCCCCAGGGGTTTCCTTGAGCGAATCCAAAAAGTCCTCGACGGTAGATTGAAGGGCAGCTGATGGATTCATGATGGCATCTTGACAATGGAATGGATGAGAGACGGGGGACGGGGAAGAACAATCAACACGCACTGAAAAGGGGGTTGTCGGTGTTAATTTTGAAGTCTTGTGGGATTTTGTTCGTGTTTGACGCGTCGCCATTCGCTTGGGGCCTCTTTGACTTGCGAGCGGAGGTGTCCTTAGCATCGCCAGCCTTTGTGACGCGAGTGCGTTTGGGCGCTTTTGGCCTACCCTTCTTCTTGGGTGGGGGACCAGGCCTACCCCTAAGCCTTTGCGCACCATAATCGCCCTGTTCGTTCTCATCGGGCGATGGGAGGTCATCCGCATCGGAGAGGCGTCCTTCTACGTGATCATCTTGGTCATCGTTACTGTCAAGTCCGTCGCGCTTCCTCTTCTGAGAGGAACCTGAGACGACCGCCATTGCACGTAAGGAGCAAGAACAGACGGGGACGAACGTGGGAGAGACGGACCAGATGTAAAGTGAGCGACCTGTTTCCTTTCACGTTGAGAGCGTCGAGGGCCGTGCGCAGATTCTGTCTTGGACATCATTAAACGACCGTTCGCTCGACTCGAGTTCAGCCCCGCGCCTGGGTGGCCTCCCTACATTATGTAATCAACTTTGTTCTTATCAGATCACGTGTGCACGCATGCCCCGCAGCAACAGTCACCACCATGGCGCTTCACACCTGTCCTAGGATTCACCATGCATCCATCACCCGTCAAGCCAGACCCGCACCCTCAGGTATAGAGCTCTTTGCACGCTTGCAAATAATATGGCTCATATTTTTCAGTCGCCGGAGCCGAGAAAGTCATCGAAGGACAACAATGCAATCGTGAATGACCAGCCTAAGGTTTATTTCATAACATTCCCCCTTCTAGTCCCACCAGACTAACTAGCAATTCACGACGAAGCCCTCCATGCCAATGACACCGAAAAATGCCAAGAGCAGCGGCGGAGGTGACAGGAATGCGCTTAGAGCACCCCTCATAGACGACGGGTTGCGAACGTGGAGCTATGGCCTTCATGACTGCTGTTCTGACCGCCAAACATGTACGTATGGCCTCTGGTCAACTCATTAACGTTTACAGTACTCCAACTCACTGATGACTTTAAGGTGCCCTGTCTTGTTGTTGTTGCTGTTACGTCTATTCGAGGAACAAGCGACGGTTCGACCACCTTGAGACACATGGCACACCCCTTCGCGAGCCAGTCGAAAGGTATAATCACGACTGTGCGACGTATTGTTGGCTCCAGTCCCTTCTTTGCCTGGGATGGGGACTGTCGGTTCGTTCATCATCCTCATTTCCTTATATACTAGATCATAGACTTTGGGTTTTCTTAGGCCATGCACCGCAATGATGTACGCAGGCGGTACGGAATTCGCGGCAATGCCGCCGATGATGTCGTTGTAAGTGCATGGTGCCAGCCGTGTGACCTCGTTCAGCAACACCGAGAGATTCAACTGGAAGAGTCGAGCTTCTACCACCTGTAATCAATTATGCACCATCAGTCTTGTATGATAAATATCACGAGAAGTATGATCATGATTTTTGACTGGCTTTTTGTGGCCCCAAATGCCACTCTTGGCATAAGAATTAAGGCTATGAAGCCAATCTTAGGGTATTGTACCGACAGACATCCGGTCCATGCGCAAGAGGCACAGAAGTCTGCGCGGTCAAATTGTATGTCACATTTACCAGATTATCAATTCTAATGGCTCCTTCCGTTTGTATGAAGGCGAATACCGTAAGTCAATAGAGTACCGCGATGGGCATGAAGAAAGTTTGCGCCTCCGGAGTGCATTCTCCAGTAGAGTCGTCTCGAGTTGTTGTCCCGGCTGTCCGAGTCTGAGTATGTACAGTCCAAATGACAGTCCAATTTCACCACTTGATTGTCAAACAAGCAAAATGTCAGGCATCCTACAGACCGATCCTGTACCTGGGACCTGGGTCAGATACAGTAGATTGACCAGATCCAACTCATCGAGGACTAGCCCCACTCCTAGGCAGAGTCTACTGGACCACTGGGAGCTTCCGGCGGCAACACTAGAACAGTACTAGCACCCCAATTTTCCCATGTCCACTACTAAGGGTCACCTTGGCACACCAGAATAAGGTTTCTACATGTGAAGAAATGTAGACAAAATACCCGCAGACGTGGAACAGCGCCTCAATGGGCAGCAGGCCAACAGCTTTTTGATTTTGTGGTGCGCCACGGTTCCTTGATAAGTGCGCAATGCAGTACATCATCCAACCAGAGCCCTGACCTTCAGAACTGTGGCGCGGGACTGCCCATCAACGCGCATCAACAACTTCTCCCGCCGGGTGTGTGAAGACAGTTGCTCATGCTGGTTCAGGACCAAACTTTGTCTTTACGTGAGCTTAACTCACTCTCATGGGTAGCTTGCTGAGCCTTGCTCAACTCCGCAGCCTTCCAGCCCTTTCCCACCAGGTAACCCCAAGAGGGTGCCAAGAAAACCCACTACATCTTTGGGTGGCCAAATTCGATCCTGGTGTTGGCGCGACTACAGAATGTTGACATGACGCCTGAAGTCGCCAGTCAGTTGGGATGCTGTAGTTAACGATATGGAGTTGTACAGAGAGCACAATTACCTGTTGGGAGGTCGTAAAAGCAATCAAATAGTTCATGGCTCCACGTTGTCGTGGGCGGGGAGTGCTTGCAGCGAATTGCTGGTTAGTCCTACGGGACTGGGAGGGGTGTCCGATCTGAAACAAACTCTAAGGCTGGTCATCTACGATTGCACTCTTCTCCTTGCTCGGACCCGTCGCCTTTGAAAAGGGTAAGCTGGGCTGCTTGCAAGTATTGATTGGATACCTAAATTTTCTGGAGCGGGCGGGACTGAATTGACGAGTGATGAATCCATGATGGGTCTTAGTAGTGGACATGGGAAATTTGGGGTGCTAGTACTGTTCTAGTGTTGCCACTGGAAGCTGCCAGACTCTGCCTAGGAGTGGGGCTAGTCCTCGATGAGTTGGCTGATGTTGCTTCAAGCACACATACAGTACTAATTGATGTATTGGTATCATGTGGCCATTTAGCGCCTATATTTCTTGTTCGTTTCGAAGTCCTGGTGTGATGAGAGTTATCTGAGAATGACACTCACATTAATATTCATCTCGACTGGGCGTCTGCGCGTGGTGTCTACACGTGATCGTGAGAACGCTGAGTAATATGTGATTGGTGGATTGGTAAAGGAGTCAACAGGCAGTGCTCTTAGTGCCAGTGCTCTTTGCCTCAGTACTCATCCCTCGATAATGGCCTATCCCAAACCGTTCCCTCTTGCTTCACCTCCCAAACCCCAGCAGGCAGCTTTTGCACCCGACCTCTCCGTCCGTCTCATTTGCCTGGACTGCAGGGATCCCAACCCAACAATTATCGAGGAATTTGGATCGGGGGATCTCGTATGTGCGGGATGTGGGTTAGTCCTTGGCGACCGTATTGTTGATACTAGGAGCGAGTGGCGGGTATGTGCTTTTGCACGACTCATCCTTTGTTCTAGCTAGCAGGAGCTCAATCCTTCCTCCTAAGACATTTGCGAATGATGAAGGCGACGACCCTTCTCGTGTCGGTGCCGCGTCCGACCCTCTTATGGAGGGTATGGAGCAGCTCGACACCATCATAGGCTTTAAGGATGGTGGTACGGGCATTGCCCGCGAACTACAACGTGCAGCAACGCGTTCCCAAAATTCTCGTTCCGAGCGGAACCTCCTCTCCGCATTCCGCGATATTTCGAGCTGGTGTGACCAATTCTCGCTGCCAAAAACGATCAGCGACATTGCCAAACAGCTTTACAAGCGTGCGGACGAGGAAAAACTGCTGCGCGGCAAGCCGCTCGACGCAGTCATTGCGGCGTGCATCTTCATCGCGTGCCGCCAAGCCCATGTGCCTCGCACGTTCCGCGAGATATGTAACCTCACACATGTGTCGAAGAAGGTGCTCGGTCAATGCTACAAGGCACTCGAGCAGGCATTCAACCTCACTCCCGGGTCGAGCGCAGCGCGTGCCGGTGCCACAGGCGTAGCAGGGCCTGAAGACCTACTAGTGAGGTATTGCAATCACCTCGATTTGCCACCACATGTACAGGCGATATGCAAGGACATCATCGTCGCCGCGCGAGAACACGGTATCGCAGATGGACGAAGCCCTGTGTCGATCGCAGGTGGCGCAATTTATTTTGCTTGCCTGCTGCTTGGTGTGTCCAAGGCCGTCAAGGATATCAGCGCAGTGGCGGGCGTCAGCGAGGGGACCATCAAACTGGTCTATCGGTTATACTATGCAGACCGACAGAAACTAGTGAAGGATGAGTGGATAAAAGACGGGAAAGTTAATATGGATCGCCTCCCGGTTGAGACGGCCAAGTAGCCTGCCGTCGTTTTAGGATAGATGTCGATTTAATGCGTGGTAGTCCGTAGACAGGACATTTTCATTTTCATTCCCTTTAGTAGCACATTTACATTTGTACTATCCATGCACCATACATCGAGCGGGCACCGTTCACCCCAATGCAAATGTTTTATGGAAAATGTCTATTATGTTTCTTATTGAATATATTATTACAGTAAGAGTGCAAGATTCCTTTCAAATTTTCGGCGATTCAGCAAGGATTTCGAGAAATCTGATGATAGTGCCCGTCCAATGTAGTATGTGCAGGCTATGGGCATATACACATACCAAAAATGAGCTACCGAGAGGAATACAATACGACAACTGGGTCGAGGTTGGAACCCAAACGGTAGCATAACGAAAGTATCGCATGCTACCGTTTAACCTTCCACTTCTGTCTCCTACCATCCGCTGCAGAAGCTGACTTGCGCGCGAGTGCCACCGCACCCTCCCCACCAGAAGCAAACCGTACAGCCTTGCGTACGTTGAGAACATCGTTTCTATCCCCACCACCGCCGCCATCTTCTCTGCTGCCCCGTTTGGCTCTTTTCGACGATGATGAACTCTCCAACTTTCTTATCAGCGCCAGGTTTGCGCTTTTCTCCGTTTCGACAGATCTCTCCGTCGGTTCAAACTAAAACAAGCAAAAAAAGAGTCAAGAAACGTGACAAGATGGTGGCTGTATACTCATTACCTTGCGTTTGACACCGCGAGGTTTCTTTTCTCCTTCGAGCATGCGATCGAACTTCCCCATGCTCGCCGTGCTAGCACGCGACATGACGAGCGTGCGCTCTATCTCACCTTTTCGCTCGGATTGCGTACGCGCGTTTGGAAATTTCGTTGCTGGCGCCGTCGCCGTCGACGTATGTCCATGTTGGGAGCGAGCAAGATTTTTCAAACGTTGTCCCTCATTTTTGGCTATGCGCGTCTTGCGCGCTGCACGAGCTTCCTTCGACGGATCATAATCCACATCTGTCAAATAAAATGACAGGTTATTCAGTACTCCTGAGGGGAAAAAAGAGTGAACAAACATACCGGCGTTAGCGGGGACTTCGTGCAACCACTGCGCCTCCTCGGCCTTATTCCTACCCTTCCACCCCCAGCGTGGCACCCACGTCTGGCTCTCCTCGTCCCATACCTTCCTATCACGCCGCTGAGACTGTATACCCTTTGCACGCGCGAATTTTTCCCATTTCGTCGGCGGTTTGGGCTTTGGAAGTGGTTTTTCACGCGGGAGTTGTGTGGTGGGTGCTGGGAGTTGTCCTAGGGGGCCTTCCGGTGAAGAGATTGTTGGAAGGGAGAAGAGGGCGGCGATGAGGAGCTGAACGCCGTCCCGGGAGTTTGCCTGAAGATATGCTTCGCGCTCGTGGCTGCGTGTGAAAAAATTAGTTAGACGAGGTTGGATGTAAAAAGAGGGGCGTACTCGTAGCTCTCCTTATCTAAAGGGTTTAAGTCTGTGACCGTTAAAAAACCTGCGTCGACGTCGGGAGGGATGTCCTTCTCTACAAGAATAGACTTTCTGCCGTCACCTTTCAACAACGGTAAATCAGTCGGATAGCATAGAAATCTCACTGTTTTGAGGCTTGCGATGTGAGAATGTCTGAGACATCCATCGTCCTCGAGTATGATACGTTAAGGTCTAAGAAGAGTCATGTGATCTCCCTGACCCACAGACGGATGCCGCAGCCGCAGCCGCAGTTGGCGCCTGTTTCCGTTTCGTCTTCATTCTCAACTCACCAGCAAAAATTTTAACTTCTCTCCTCATAGTCAAATCGGTTTACCTCGTTTCCTCCACGCCTATGCGACCGTCAAGTTTGATGGTCCATTGAGCATCTGCAAAACAACTCGCCCTGGCCACTGTGAAAGTGGAAAATGCTCTGACTGCATACATGTAGCCGCACTAGGCAACTAGTAACTGGGACTGGGTCGGCTGAATATGGGTTTGGCTTTGTGTGGGTTGAGTTTGGCCTGTTGGAAGTCTTGAGGCCATTTCAACTTGTGAACCACAACTGCAAACTGAGTATACAAGTAATTCAGTGTGGCCGACTTACCTGTACAGTCAGTTTTCAGTTGTCTTCACTGTTGAAACGGTCCCAGGATCAACTTTGGCCTTGCAGGCCCGCTGCCTGGCATGTGAGTCAAAAATGGCAAGGGGTTGTGTTAGGGTCACCATGTTGCTGGATCTGCAACTCATCTGTAGATCCTGGACACCTGTGAAGGTGACACTAAAGAGGACGTGAGCAATGGGGCCAGGAACCTTCCTCCCCCTCTCAACTCGGTTAGAATATCCCTCACTTCACTGACCGTTTCTCCCTCACACTTGCCCCCTCCTCCCCGTAGATAATCCTCCTGTATCTTCTCCGTCAGCTCCGTTTTCCACCTACTCACCTTGTAGATGTCCCGGGTGGTTGGAACAATGCACATTGGGTCCAGCTGGGATGGTGATGCGCTCATATCAACTGCAAATTATCTAAGAAAGGGGGGTGTAAGCAATCGCTTGGAACGGCAACGACACGTGCGGGAATACGCCAACCAGGTCACCAGGTCACCTCTTGCCTAAGAAACTGCGATGATATCGAGTCATTGGACTAAGCTGGTTGTCCCAAGTAAAGGGAAGGCGCTTGTCATCGAACTATATACATCCTGCGGACCTACGGTGCGTAGTTCTGCGCAGCATTACATGCTTTTTTAAACTCGCTGGGTTTCCATGCCCTCTCTCTCATCTCAGGCGACGTCGACAAGGAACAGTGATGAGCCAACAACACGCATCAAGCGCACACCCACCCGCGCAGCGCCCAACTAATATGCCCTCCCCCGGCCAACGCATCATCTTGATAGATGCCATCCTCGATGTGATTTTCTCCTTCTCTACCCCTCGTACCATCATTAACGTATCGAAAACATGTCGAGCTGCACATCCCATCGCCGCCTCCTACTTTCGTGCTGCATACAAACCGGAGCGCCTCCTGCGGCGATTCCTTCCCGATCCTGCAAGCGTACGGGCATTCCGGACCCTTCAGGCTGAGACAGGCCTCACGATATTTGGGAAAGCGGCCAATGACTTCCTTGCGCGTGCATCTCCAGCTAGCACGGATACCACCGCGATGATGAGCCTGTACGTAGACAACCCATATGCCTCTGCCATGAACGACTTCTTCATGGGTGCCGGATACAATGTGGAGATGTGCGAGGACGAAATTGTGTTCCTCAAGACGGGAAAGGATGATCAGATCATCAATAAGGCCATACTCCACGTCGGCCAGCCCGACTCATTCGACTCTATTGACAAATCCCGAATCCTTCCAATCGGTACGTGACGGAGCTGCGCAAAGGGTCCAGGCACCCCAAGCGCTGATGTCTACGGACGCTTTCCTTTACAGAGTTTACTGATGTCATTGCGTTCGATGGGGCATATTCTCTGTTCCCGGCTCAATATGACGACGAACTCGGCAGAGAGTCTGCGACTCCCGTGAAGGGGGAGCTTCAGCATCCCCTATTTGTAAAGTCGAAACCTATGTACCAGTGTTTCTCAGATCGTTCCAGCTGGGTCATCACTTTCGACCAGCAGACACCTGTTGCATCGCCTCCGCAGCTGGGATTTGGTACATCCCTACCCACGCGCCACCCGTTATACACGAGCAGTCTGCTGGTGGCGCCGCCGCCGGCAAAGGGTCCTTCCGCCAAGCCACATATTGAGCTGCGGGGCGTGGTGCTACGTTCACGGCTGCTTCGACTCACTCACATCCTTGGTTGCGTCCAGCTAAGCCAATTTGTGCAACAATTCCTTACACGATTGGTGATTGCATATCCAGGACGCTTAAATTCACAGTGCGTGTCCGAATTCGACTTTTCCTGCTTCCCCGATTATCACGCGTTTCTTTACCTTACTGTACATTAGAGTGACTAACTGAGTGCGTGTGCATGTGTGCAACGCGGTTTTATTGCAGTTTTGATGCCGAAGTGACGCAATTCCTACACGTTTGCCTCGAACTAGAGGACATTCGCAACGAACTCCCATCCTATTCGGCCGTCTGGACCATCATGAAAGTTGGTCTCCTGCTACCGTTACTTCAGTTGCGACATGGAGCCTATGATAGAACTAGGAGATGGTCCCGCTACCATCGGACACACCCGGTGCAGGGGGTCTACAGTGGCCATGCAAAACTTAGTCGGAGGTGTTGGATTATGCTTATACAGACTCAGTATTACAAACCTTGGGGTGCCATATATGCAAATATTCTTCGAGTATAGAGTGCCAGAACCGTTCTCCATCAGTGCCAAATTCTTGGAAACAGAGTGTGTGCAATGACCTCGTATCGCAACTGTTCTAGCAAAGGCATCGGAGTGCGCGGTATCTCCCACGCGATCACGTGTAACACATGCCCCGCAGTCACTACCATGGATGATGCTTCACACCTGTCCTAGGGTCTTTGAAGGATCCATCACCCATCAAGCCAGGCCCGCACATTCAAGAAGTTCAGGTATAATGCTCTGTGCACGCTTGCGAGCAACATGACTCATTCTTTCCAGGCGAAGGAGCCGAGAATGTCTTCAAGGGACAACAATGCAGTCGTGCATGACCAGCCTAAGGTCTGTTTCAGAGCCCACACCCCTCTCAGTCCTATGGGACTAAGTAATAATTTGCTGCAAAGCCCTCTATTTCCATGTCACCGAAAAATGCCCATAACAGCAACGGAGGTGACAGGAATGCACTCAAGGTACCAATTATGGACGACGGGTTGCGAACGTGGAGCCATGGCCTCTTTGACTGCTTTTCCAACCGCCGATTATGTATGTGTGGTCTCTAGTCAATTACCTTTTTTTGTCACCTGCAGTATTTTAACTCACTGGTGAATCCAGGTGCCCTGTCTTGTTGCTGTTGCTGCTACGTTTATGGGTGGAACATGCGGCGATTAAATCATCTTGAGACGCAGGGCGTACCCCTTCGCGAGCCATTCGAAATGCGTACCGGTCCCGACTGTGAGGGGCATTGTTCGTTGGGAAAGACGGCTCCGGTACTGCAGGTTCGTTTGTCGTTCCCATCTCTTTAGACACTTGGTCATCTCATCGACTTTCCGGTTTCTATAGGCCATCTCCCGACGCGATGTACGCCGGCGGTACGGAATCCATGGTGATAACACCAATGACCTCCTTGTAAGTGGACTTTGCCTCCCATGTGCGCTCGTTCAAGAACACCGAGAGATCCAACTGGAAGAGTCGAGCTTTAATTAAGCTGTATCGACTAGCTGTAGTTATATATGCCCTGTCATTTCTTGTGTAAAGCATAGTACGTGAAGTATGTTCATGGATTTTTGACTGGTTGTTTGTGGCTCGAAGTGTGGCTCGTGCCATATAGGAAGGAAGGCTAGGAAGGCAACTTGGATGGTATCACTCAATAATATCATGTATTTCCGTCGCGCGAATGGGCCAATGAAGGAATGGCGGGCTTCTGGTTGCATTGTTATAAGACCATCATTCATTCACCCCAAGTCCCCAGTGTCACCCCTGCGACAACGCCCACTCATGGATCCCCACTCTCTCTAGAAATGACAGCCTTGCGATGATACCATATAGCTAGACCTTAAGGAGGTTTGCGCCGCATCCAGAGACGATGCATTGTCTAGTACCAGCCAGGCCTTCTGCCTGTGGTACAGACAACGTCACGGTTTTGAATCCTGAGGCCGAGGGACGCAATGGCTCTCGTATTTTTTTTTCCGTGACCATCACCAGCAGAATTGTCGATCATTCAATTCCAGACCCGTCATGACTGTGCCCTTGTTGCCAGGCAGCCTTGCCCTGTTGACCTGACCCTTTGCCTGTCAGTTCTGTCGATGTACTGTACTACAGTAAATTGAATGCAGGGCGAGCGTCTTTACCACACGCCAGGACTTCAAGAATCAACTGATAAGCGCTGCCTGAGCGCATCAATTGGGTAAATGAATGTGGTGATATGGTTTTTGTGCGCTTGGGGAAGGCTTCGTCTGTCATACCAGAACATGTTCCTTGGCGCTCAGCACAAACTTCAATTCCCGGCTAATGCTCCTGCGGTGGCTTTAGAGGTAATGTTTGACGTACTGTATGACTCACGTTCCTTGCGATGTCAAGTGCCTTCAAGGCTTCCATGTGGCGGAACTTGTTTACCGAGCTCATGTCCCTGGAGAGAGCGGCACCGTAAAGTAAATGTGCGCCACTGCTATTTGACGATTTCATGAAGAAAGGACGTACTAGGTGGTGGACTCGGAGGCGGCATTCTAGAAAGTGTCAAAGGGGGACGGACCTCTCGAGTATCAATCAATGGTTGACAGTGCTCAAGGGGCCTGGGGCGTCAACCAAGTGGGACTTGTCGAACCCCTAAGCATCATAACTTGACTCTGACCGGCTCATCTTATGCTATTCCATCTTGAAAAATAACATCGCGTCCTACACTACTGACAATATCATCGCCCCCGAAATCGGGCAAATCGGACAAAATGAATGGGTACGGACAGCACACCCCTGCCACGAAACCCCCATCACCTTGGGCTCCTCCATAGATTAGAATATACAGCAATCAAACTGAAGCAGACATTTGCATCGCCTAGGCTGTGAGAGCATCATTCACCAAGTTCTGCGTAACTCATCAGTGAGATGTAGATATGCGACAATCAATGTACGGACCTGGAGGCCCTGGGGGTTGGCACCAACAAGTTCATTGACCTTTTGCCCGTTCTTGAAAACGATGAACGTTGGCATCTGCAAAGTAGTCAATATCTCTATCTCCCAAAGAGGGAGGCATAACAGCGCACAGCACGAACGCCAACCTCCTGTGAGATCGCTCTCTGTTCATCCACGTCGATCTTATGAAACTTGATTTTGTTGTACTCTGCCTGTCCCGAGAGCTCTTCAAAGATAGGGGAGATGGCTTTGCAAGGGCCGCACCACGCAGCCCAGAAGTCGACCACCACAACTTCGCCCGAGTTGATCTAAGGCGTCGATAAATTTATCAATGAGCGGGCATAAAACACCAATTGTAGATAGATTGCCCGACGCACGAGGGACTTGAAGTGGTCAGGCGAGTTGATGGCTACAACTGGCATATCGATGTGTGGATTGATGTGTGGATAGGGTGGTGAGTGAAGATAGAGGGTTTTAATGTACACGACTTGATTGCGCGTCTCTTCATCTTAGTGTCACCTGTCCATAGAGGGAGACTGCTCTACAGTAGGTCCCAGGCATCAGCCGCCCATGCAGCCCAACTCCCATCGAACTATCGGCGGCACGCTACCACGGAGCGTAACAACAGTAGCCTGGAGAGCCCAATTGGAACAGCACTCAAACTTATCTTCTTGCCTCCCGTGGCGGCGTTGGATCTCGCAGAAAGCACGCTACCTCGCTCCCTCACCTTCTAGTGCATAACGATGTGATATTCTCGCGGGTAGGGTCGCACAGATCGGCAAACAGGGTATCGATACTCTTACGACATAGGTCTATAGGGAGGACGACGTGAAGAAGGCCTACAGACGCTCAGCGGCGCCTCATTGGGCGTCAACTTTGATGTTGTGAAGTGCCACGGTTCCTATTCGATCAGTGTGCAATCGATGAACGTTGAACCCGACACCCGACTCGGGTGGGACGGCGTGTGTGAAGGCCATTACGGCGACGGTGCTTCTCATTCAGGAGCATCACCTTCTTCCGAAAGGTGACTTTTATGGTATTCTGAACGAAACTCTCGACTCCGTGGCTGTTCCCAGCTGCCAGCCACCAGTTTGCAAAACTCGATAGCTACCAGTTTCGTTCACACGCCATGGCCGCCGCCCATGCCTCTCGCCACTGTGGCTAGCTGATGGTGGTGGTACCCAGAACATTCCACAAACATCCTTGGGCGGCCGAATTCGACGACCGCTTCAAGCTTGATTATTTGATAACTCTCAAGGTTACAGTTTCGTGCACTTTTCCGACGGTCGGAAAAGTGCAAAAATTAGGGGTATATTCTTGTGTTGGCACACAATGTTACGGTAAAGTGCTATCCGATCGGGCAATGATTTGATCAGTTGACCTTCGACATTCGTATCGCCTTGGCGTTGCGGACCCGCATAGAGTATTACTATAGCCAGGTCAATTTCGGGTAGCGTACAAGACGCGAAAGGAAGCAACTAGCTGGGGTATTGGTTTGTGACACCGTGACATGTCTCCCATCTCCTGGAGTTTATTCCCGCCATTGCCTTTCCCCCTTAATCCTGAGCTCATGTCGTGCCAACCAGGGCACAGTATGCCAACCCTTTGCCCTTCGACCGAAATATGCCCATCATGGATCAACAGCAAGTACCGGTCAGTCCCCCTCCGGTATCGAAAGATTTATAGTTCCGAGAAACGAAGGACATCCACCGTCTCTACAGTATACGAAAATATGATGCCTGAGGCCTGATAAAGCATGGAAGAAGCCGAGCATATATGGTTTACTACTATCGTAAGGCTGTTCCGGTTTATCACAGCAGGTCACACTTCACTTCTACCCCTGGTATGGGTTGTCATTTATCAAGGACAGCAATCAAGGACAAGAGAACCATCAAAATGATATCGTGACATCTGGTGTGACAGTCATCGCTATCAAGTGGGGCCAAGGTGAAGAAAAGAGGATTTTGCCACGCCCTGTCACTTCAAGTTGGCTTCTGCGCCGCAATATAACATGAATCGGGGACCTGAGTGCCAGTACTAGTGGTAATGCCTATCTGCGTCGTCCGACACGAAGTACCGCATCATGGTTCTCACCGCTTGCCGCCTACCCGGGCACTTCTTTTTCGGACTGGACAGCGTCCTGGATCTTGGGTCGATATTCGGTGCGGAATTTCCTATCGGCGCTTCTAAGGATTCTTTCTTGTGTAAGTTAGCTTTTTGTCCGTGCCATAATAACTTGGATTTCCGAGTCGTGCGCCTCACCAACTCTAAACTTGTTTGATTTGTCTGTATGTGACTGGGCGTCTTGTGGCGACTGACTATCACGGGTTTATCCGGGCTATTAGCAACGAGCTAACAAGCCGAATACTGTAGGGGGATGAGAGACTGGCACGCCACACGGAAAAACAAGGTTGCGGTATTATTACATTATATTGGTAACATTCTTTTGGAATCTTTCTATTCGGGCCTACTACACCCTGGGTAGTTTTTCACTCACGATCATCGTACTTCTTGCATCTTCGAGATTTGGGAACCCGAATGCATCGCCGTAATTCCAAAGTAGATGCGGGATCCATGAATATCGAATATTGGAAAGACTTCACGTCTTCAACGTCGTTCCATTAACATTCGAATGATTCGATATGGGGGACCTGTGACCTCATTCGATCGCGAATGTAGACTTGTCTTCTGTCGACGTCTCACGTATCTGCGCTGAACACCTTTTGCCTGTCTACATGCTCGGGTCTAGTAGTTTTTCGACAAGAGTCCTTGTTTTTTCCGGGAAAAATCCATTTCTATATCACAATCTTGACTTTATAGCACTCTCTGCCGTTTCCCTGCTCCTCGCGCCCTATCTGCTCCCTCCTAGGATGTTGGATAGTCCGCCCCCAGAAAGCGATTCCGTTCAGGCTTAATCTCGGTGTCTCAAAGAACATTGAGGAAGATGTACTCCCGGGTTATCAAAGCCGTCATATTTGACGTGCTTCTTCAACTGGGTGATCTCCTCCTTGGGCGTCACTGTCGTCGCAGTTGAGCAGCTGTATCCGGACACCGAATATGTCCAGATCGTCCTCGCCTCTGCACATGATGACATCCGAGTATGTGAACCCGACAGCAATGGAATATGATACGGTGCACGCTCTTGAAAAGTCAACATCACTAGAAAACGCCTCGGGGGCCGTACGATCACTGGGAGACTCAGTCAAACAAGTGCGCGGCAACTCGCTCTCCCCAGCCTCGTGGCTCGTCTAATAACGATGACGATGATTTGCAGGGCCACAAGCAGTTCCAGGAAACCAGACGGACTAGAGCGGTCGCTGAGATGGCATCTTGACTTGCTGAGAGACGACGCTGGGTAGTGTTCGAGGGCGACCAACAAGGTCCTCCAATTGTACTGTCAGTTTGCGGATCAGATGGCTCTGCGGATTGACGACGCGTCCCAAGTCCTGGAGCAAATGGTTTAAATACGACGATTTGAAAAAAAAAACAGTTAAAGCTCGCAAAAGTTATTAATATATTACTCAGGCCTCCCGTTTGCTTTTCGAGACACGTCGAAGACGTGCAGAAGAACCTCAGCTCGATCGTGTCAATTCTAGAGGGGATACAGGTCACTGTGACGAAGAAACAATCGCTGGCAGAGCGGATCCTGAGGTGATTGAAGTCTTTCTTCAAAATGATTGCTAGGATATAAGTTACACTGAGTACTCTCATTTCTCCCTTCCGCTATATTCCACTGCGCTATGTGTGAGTGGGACAGCGTTCTGTTGTGAGTTGCAACCGCACACGCACGCCTTGGGAGTGCCCTTTCTTGCAATCGGGGACCGGACGCGTAGTCCGATTCATGGTAGCTTTTAAGGACTTATTAGTCCCACCTCCCTTTCTATCAGTTTCTATGTCATGCTCGCATTCCTACACTGACCCACTTGGGACGATCACTCCTGACATACTTAAGATGCTCTCATCCCCATCGTAAACCTCAGTCTTCTTATTCATCAGACTGAGCGCCGTTGTGTTTGTCCCACAGGTCCATCCCAACACGTTCGCTGTCTCCACTCTCGGGAAAGAAGCTGCCACAATCTGCGGACCGACTTCACATCCTTAGAACATACAATCGTCCCACTATCATTGCAATGAAGTCCTGTATGGGAAGGACTGCAGGGCACATAGCATGTTGTCTCATGTCATGTGACTTTCCCACACAGGACTTCGTTGCGATGATCAAGGAGATTGTTCCCAAGGAAGCACAAATTGCATAGAAGAAACCAGAACGGTTTGATGAGGCCCTCTTTGTCATGGGACTGGAAGCTCGCATGGGTTTTATACGACACCTTATACTCGGGCTCTCCACGGCGATACAGATTAGTTCCGATGAAGCGAGATTTTTTGAAAAATGGAGTTGCCGTCTTTGTGGAAAAGTATTGCTTCAAGCAATTCTCTTTCACAAAGGCAGTACCTACATTTTCAAGATCTCATAAACGACGACAGCAGCACCCGCGAAAGCATGGCGCGATGTAGCCAAGCAATACCAATTGGTGCTGCCCTGATGATGAAGTTCCGGGTTTTTGACCATAAAAATTGTACGTCTATTAATATACAAACTTACTCCAACAATCTTGTTGATGATTCCACTTTCAGATGCCCTTAAATTCCGTGACCTGCAGATCCGACTTTGCTTTCAATCACTTTCTTGACCAGGTCCTTGGTTGGTTCGTCTACGTCCACGACTCTTCTCTCTTTCTCCAACAATCCCCGAAACTCTCGAGGGAGTACGTCCCGTTCAAAGTCAAAGCCCTGCGACGTCGAGAGTGCCTTGGTGACGGCCTCAGAAAACTTCGCGGGGTGGGCAGTAGACAGCACGACCTGAACGACTGATGGCGGGCTTATAATGAATAATTCAGTAAATAAACGACTTTCACGTTCTCGGTGAGCCTCACTTTTGGCTAGACACCCTCTGCGCAACAGTGAGGGCCACCGCCGTATGCGGATCTGCTATATATGAAGGGCTTCCAATGAAATATTGTTTTATCGTTTGGAGCGTCTGAAGGGAGAGTAATTCTTGAACCTTTCACCTGGTCACTACGCACGCATAATACGCACCTGATCATCTGATACGCGCTCAGCCAGGAAGTCCCGCCTGGCCAGTTCGAGCATCTCGACAGGGACTTCAACGCGCCCGTTGGTTTTCACACTTTTCATCCAACCGTCGATCGTAGCTCTAGCAGAGGCCCGCCTCGCACTATCGGGAGCCACACTGGATGAATCATACACGAGATACCAGAGGAGGCGCTCAAAGTTGCTCGATACGAGGATATCCATCGCAGGGCTCAACGTCGCCTGCACCCCACCATCCGCTGGCTTTCCATCACCCAAACCACCTTCAGGACTCGAGTCAATCAGTTCGTAACGTCCGCTGCGCCAGAACCGCGCAAGTATATCGTTCGAATTTGTCGATATGACGAGTTTGCCCATGCGAAGGCCCATGCGCTTCGCGTAGTAGCCGGCGAGAACATCCCCGAAGTTGCCCGTCGGGACTACAAATTGTATTTGGGAGCTTTCGGGATGTGGGATTTGTTTGCGGACGTGGAAATAGGCGAGAAAGTAGTAGACGGTTTGGGCGAGTATGCGCGCCCAGTTTATGGAGTTGACCGCGCCAAGATGGTATTTCTCGTTGAAGGGCTGGTCTGCAAATAGCGCCTTCACAATGTCCTAAAGGAAAAGAAAAACGATAATTGCGGTGATTGTTCTTCCGTCGCGTCGATCGCGCGCAGAACTTACCTGGCATGAGTCGAAAGTACCTTTTACGGCTATGTTGTACACGTTGGAGTCTGTAACTGTCGTCATTTGCGCTTCTTGCACGGGTGAAACGCGACCCTTGGGGTGCAGGATGAATATTGACACATTTTTCTTTCCTCTTAAGCCATAGATAGCCGCGCTAATTGTCCCGCGGAATCGTCATAACATATAATACATAACTTGGATTGCAAAATGCGCACCTTCCTGTGTCGCCACTGGTAGCGCCTACCACAGTCAAGGATTCCGGTCGTTCCCCTGCCGATTTTCGCGCGTTTTTCCTCGCGAGGAAAAATTCGAATAGATTACCGAGGAGCTGCAACGCCACGTCCTTGAACGAGTAAGTGGGGCCATGGAAGAGTTCGAGGATGAACTCGTTATCGCTCAGTCTCGTTAAGGGCGTGATGTCGGGATGTCGGAACGTGGTAGTGTACGATCGGCTCACGAGCGCGCGTAATTCTTCGCGCGAGAGCTCGTCCGGAGAGATGTAGAGGGAGAGCAAGGCGACGGAAAGATCGACGAAGGAGTAGGTGGCCCAGTCTTCTTGCCAGGTGGGGGGTAACGTCGGTATGCGCTCCGGGATGTACAATCCTCCATTGGGCGCGAGACCGCTAAGGACGGCCTACAGTATCACGTGTCGCAAGGGCAAGAGGGGAATAATTTTCAGAACTGCGGACCGGAGGAAGGAAATCAATTGACCTCTTCAAAGGTGAGGGGATGGTCCCCGCCTCGAGTAGAAAAATACTTCATCGTCCAACGATGAGATGTTACTTATGCGACCGTAAAATCCTCGCAGAGTACGTAAGCCATGTCGCTGAGTTATAAACCGACCTCGGCCCCGTCGAGCCAACTTTTGAAGTCCGTCATCTGGAACACGTCTTTGACTGCGCTTTTATTCCGACATCATCGTCAAGATGCTCAAGGTGTTCTGCTTGACTCTCATCCTGCCACCTTGCTTCATTTTTTTTTCTGTGGAGAGACTCTGCTAGCCGAAAGAGGACTTCTCCTTGTTCTGTATGAGGGACCCATTTGTGACACTTGCATTTCAAGCTTGTCATTCTGAGACGACAATCATACAGAACGGGGAGAGTTCCTCCCTTCACTCAGCATGGTGTCTTCCGGGAGTCTCGCAGCAGAGAGCTGCTGGATACAAAGATTTCTCATCTCACAACCGAGCGGAATCTCAAAAATTTTCTAGTCTACGCGAGGGCTGCGATACAACTGGCGTACATCAACAACTGGGCTTCTAAGTCGACACTTGCACATCGAACGACCAAAACACGCCACATTCTTAAACTTGTTTTCGTTGCAAGTTCTTCGGTAATTCTTTCACCCAAGGAAGGAAGTCACGGCCCTGCATATATGGCCGAAGTGGTTCAGGGATTCGTAGACCCTACAAGCTGTGTCAGAGCGGCTCATGCCCAAACTCATCCGGACGTACTTCAGGAGTTTGATGATTCTCCACTAGACAACACAGGGCGCGCTCTGTAGCACAAAGCGTGCCATTGAGCATGTGGACGTAGACTTTTCTACTTTGCTCTTTGCTCTTCAGTCCACAGCGAATCTCCAGTCTTCGGCTCTCTGTCGATGCGAATTAGAGCAGGCACAGGCGTTCAAAAGATGGACGCTCATGACCACGCACGATAGTCTGTGCAATTCGAGCAAGAGACGAGTTCTTTGTATCCCCCTTGGAAGGGGAACCACGCTTCGAGGTCATATTTCTGCGACGCCGCGAGGTTCAACGCGCCCGATACGATTGCCACTATACGGTACGGGATCCCAAGGCTCTGATAGAATTCCTCCGAAGCGGCAATCATCGAATCAAACATCTCCCACGACTTGTCGGGATCGGTGATGCAGAACTGTTCGACCTTCTCAAATTGATGTACGCGGAATATGCCCCACATGTCACGACCTGCTGAGCCGGCCTCCTTTCGGAAACATGTCGAGTAGCCTGCATATTTGATAGGAAGCTGTTTCTCTGGGTTCTCGAACCACTCATCCGAGTGAAATGCCGAGATTGGCTGCTCAGAGGTGGCGATGAGGTATTTTTCGTCGTCGCTCCCAATGACCTGTATGTACGAGAATGTTACCGAGAAGCACTGGGACGTTCAGAGTAGGGTGCACCTTGTAGAGCTCTTCGTCAAACTGATCGAGTTGAGCTGTCTTCGCCATGACGTCCTTGTTCATCAAGAACGGAGGTTGGATTTTTTTGTATTCCCGCTTGCGTAAAAAGTCAAGCCCGTACGAGATGAGTGCTTGATTGAGGTCGATACCATCATTCGTAAGGAAATATCCACGATGGCCGGAGATTTTCGCCCCTATGAAACCCGTCAGGATAGATATCGGGGATGAATAGGTGACGCGAAGCGTGCACCTCGTTCAAGGTCCATTGCATCTAATCTGAGCAGGACCTCATGATGTGCCAAAATATTCGTTTTTTTCTCCACCTGGCCGTTGGGCCCGTCCGGGTGCCATGTCTTGAGCGTGGCGTTGTCATCCTGGATAGAAAACTGGGTCAAAATCGTGAGAGAATGTGAGGGGAACGACTAGCATACCTCTGTTTGGCTCACGGGAACGCTCTTATTCACGATATTGCCAATCGTGCTTGCTTTTTGTCGCATAGCCAGTTCGGCGTCGCGCGCCTCTTTCCGCTTTGCGTCCACCTGTGCGTCAATGGCCCTCTTTCCCGTGAGGAGGTCATCCGCATTCTCCTTTGCCTGCAAGGAGTCAATCAAATCATCGCTGTAATCGTACAGACACGCGTACCTTCTTCTTGAGACCGATCTGTTTTTGTAGTGCATTGGACTGTTTACTCAAGCCATTGGCCTCGAAGTCGACTGTGAGAAGGAGATTATTTGTGAATGTTCCTGAGTGTTTGAACTTCGACGACGTACTCTTTACCCAGTCCTGGTACATCTGGATGACCTCGTCCACGAGCTCAACCGAGTGACCACGCCTGCGTTGCGACTCGCGGATCTCCTCTGAGTTTCCCCCTTTACTGTCAATGAAACTGGTAACGTCTAGTGTCATTTTCTGGTATTTTGTGGATAGTTGTAGAAGTGAGTATAGTGTAGTCAGGCAACCACTATGTGGGCAGGTTGTGAGTCAAATCTAATCGATAAGATAGAATGACACGATTACGTAATTATCTAAAGTGTGCTTCTTACCCGCCGGCTGCGACGGGGAGTTAAGGTGGTTGCTTTTGTTCCAGCTACCACCCACTACGCGTCCACACCTCTACTCAGCAAGTGGTTTGAAGTCCAAAACACAGAGCGAAAACCACGACTGATACTGGCTGTGTCAGTCGGAGTGTGAATCGCGTGGACGCGTTAAAACTGCCTGTGCTTGTTCACTGCCATCACTGGTGACAGGTGACAGATACCCCAGGTCCATCCCCCACTCATATTACCCTCCCTCTCTCTCTCGTTCTTTTGTTCCCCTGGTATCGTTATGTTCAAAGTTATCCGACGGATCTCTTCTTCCATATATCCCCGCCCGGATCGTCCTTGGAGCGATGATGGTGTGTTGACCTTTCTTTCTCGATCATCACGACATCTCATGAAGGGCAAACAGCCACGTCCAATGCACCTTCGATCGGTCGTAAGCGGAGAATGGATGATGAGGATGCAGACGGGCAAGAAACGGGGTCCACGCGAAAGCGACGTGGCCAGCTCGAGCGCCAGGACACGTCTACCAGTGAATTGGGCGAGATGGGGGTTAAGGAGGTCAAGGGTAGCGAGGTCGACCCCGGTGTGAAGCAAGTCACACGAGGGGTCAAAGATGTCGAGCTGGAGGATAAAAAGGAGGAAAGTCATGCGGATAACTCGGATGGAAAGGGCGTTAGTGAGGAGGCATCGAAGGCGACAGATGGCGAATCCAGCGCTGCAGCTCCGCATGACCTGGCCCATGCAATGCAAAATGAAGACGATCCGTCTCAAGGCGTCACGGTGACCGATGATGAAGTCCCAGCTGATCAATCAGCTGAAGTTCCTTCAAACAACTCACCTGAGGTGGAGGCACCGACTTCGACTGACAGCAAAGTAACGTCCTCCAAAGAAGAACAGAAAGAGATTTTGGATACTACTACCTCAGGAGTCAAGAGCGATGAAGTTGCTGACACGCGAGAGTCTGTTGAGCCTAGTCCCGAGCATTGAGGGAATTGTTGGTTGAGAGTGAGATGTATACTTTGCCTGATCTGCTTTCCTATTATTTGCTTTGATGATTGCTTTGACGCTCCTTTGCTCTTACTATTTTATACCCTCTACCCACTCTACTCACCCTCACTTTCTTCACTACTTGGGTTGCTCGTATCATACTTTGTATTCAAAGCGCCATCATGGTACCCTCAGGGTTGGTGGTTGGCCTACTTAATCTCGGGTAGCGTGGAACTCAGCTGGCGGAGACCGATCAACGGTCTCCAGCGACTCCCACTCTCTAATCACGATCTCTCACTCAAATTATGTCGTCCAAAGGTAAATGGATGACTTTTCCTACGTACACGCCCAGTGATCGATGCAGGGTCTGCACGTACACCATGCAGACCGATAGACCAAAGTCTCGCTGTTCCTCTCTTTCTGCGACATACGGTGCTGCCTCATCCCGGAGCTTGGCGATTTTGAGGATTGAACTGCCTCCATGATGGGCACATACAGTATCCACTTTCCCGGGTTCGTTTTCCTTTCTGGTTATTGCGAAGAGTATTCGCATCACAGAGGCCTCGTGGCATTCATAGCATGCGAAGGCGTGTAAAGTTGCACCACCACCCACCCTCAGAGGTATATATATACAACGACGCCTCCATGCGCACAGCATAGCCTAGAGTACTACCCACTCCCCTTTACCGTCTACCAGGTTCAAAGCGTTACCGTGCGGTTAGCTCATGGTCCACTTCTTCCCCGCCGCTTCACGCCTAGATACCGAACGGGCACCATCTCTGAACCGTCGTGCCCACTCTCGTAACACATTACGGGAAGCCGCCAATGACTCGCCATCAGACAGTCACTCGACTCGTCCTTCGCATATCAACTGGTTGCAGCAGAACTCGATGGCTCAGGCTACTACGACCCAAGCCGGCCCATCCACGCCAAGACGCCCTCGTAGCGTACGGCTTGGCCGTTCTGCGTCGTTGTCGGCCATTCCGGCTCCACCGCCAGCCCTTCATCGGCAGTCGTCTCTCATTAGCAGTCATTCTCTACAGCTCGCGACCAGTTCTCGCACGGGCACCAATTCTGCTGCGGCATCAGTGCACCCTGCGGTCAAGCAGCTGTCTCCCATCTCCGAACGATCATATGTCCCCACTCCAAGACAGGAACATCTTATGGACGTGGAGCCAACCACGCCGGTATCAATAAGTAAGCCTAGACAGTGTTCATGTGTTCCTGTACAGTGTGATTCTACGTTCCTCCTCTCTTCACACAGATTCGACATATTCTGCCTTCTTACGACGTCCATTGAAACGGTCGATCTCCGCAACGTCAACGAGCTCCCTCCGCACAAACGCAACGCCCACCCATCCCCCGGTCCTTCCACCCTTGAACATCTCACCACTTGATATTCGCACAGACTACGCTCCAATGTCACACCGCGCAGGCCAGCAACGCGTCTCAACAGTCTACGAGGATGCCGGTTCAGAACGCACGGACAGCTTCGTCACCGCGCGCTCTGACTCCGAGGATGATGAAGACGCAGAGAACGCAATGGTGGCGCCGAACCATGACGCCCCCGCAGGTCCCTCAAACTCCGCCACCCTCTCAGCAACCACGCAGCCCGGCAGCAAATCAGACCCAGACGGAGCCACCGAAGGTACCACCACGCTCATGGCCACACTAGCCGGTAACAGCAACGCCGGCGGCAGTGGTTTTGGCGATGGCAGCGGCAGCAGCAACAACGCATTTGGTCCTGTGCTACCCGCGCGTCCACGTCCCCGCAGGCGCGCGCCAATATCAGGCAGCAGTAGCAGCAGCAGCGGGTCCCGGGGATCGATCTGGCGGCGCTGGACTCGCGAACTCTCATCCGGCAACAGCAGGGTCTCCCGCCCCTCCTTCTCAGCCGCCCATCGCGCCATCAAATCTCGTCTCCCACCACTACCCATCCTCCTCTTCTGGGCTGGCTTCCTCGCCCCCTGGTGCTGGCTTATTGGAGGCTGGCTCGTCGCCGAAGGTCGCTGGGAGGATAATGGCAAGGCCCGCGCTGCTCTTCCGCTATGGAAACCCCGTCCGAATCCTAACCGCGGTGCCGCGGCGGGGAAGCGCCCGCGCGGCCTTCGTGGCGGTGGTGGTGAGGGCGATGCTGGTGTTGGTGTCTGGGGGAAAGAGACGGCGAGGAGTGTTCCTGATAGACCGCAGTTGCCTTTTGATCCGTTTGCGAAGGATTTAGAGCAGGGAGATACGGAGGGGGCAGCTGTTGCAGCTGTAGCGGCCGCGGTCACGGCGCAGGAAAGACAGGCAGGAGCAGGAGCAGGAGCAGGAAGAAGGGGTAGAGGAGCTCAGGGTGATCCCGTCGGCGGCCCGCGCGAGTGGTGGTTTTGGATCCCCTGCGCAGGTGGAAACTCACTCACTCGTTTGCGTCACGACTCCGAGTCTGGCGCAGCAGGAGCGGTGCCATCATCACTCGCAACAGGACCACTGGCAGGACCGGGACCAGGACTGGGACCGTCCCCGAACAGCCAGAAGGTGGTCACGTTGGTGAAGCCGTACAGTGCCGAAGTCTGGGTCTATCGCTGTCGGGTGGCCGCGGTCTTGAGCGCACTCGTACTTTTGACCGCTCTCATCGTCTCACTTGTCGTCATAAAGAGTACAAGCTCATAATTATCGTTATTGTGTTTCAATTCTTTATATTATTTGGGTACCATTATATACCACGCAATACACACGGACCACTGTACGCGCCTATGGGACAAGCGCATTCGGAGGACGCCTTTCTGGCGTGAACCCCGTTCAGCTCTATTCCAACCAGCCACCAGGACAGCAAAAATTGGCTGCATTCATAAAAATACAAATGTCGTCAGTTAGTTACATGAACAAACATGGCAGTGCGACTTTTTTTAGATAGATGGATATGGATGCAAGACACTAGTAATAAATAGAGTAGCGTAATGAAAGTACGGAGGGGTTAGATTCAATCGTTTAGATCAAAGTACGACCGGAACATGGACTCTTGGCGGAGAGACGAGTTCGCGATGACAGAGTGCACGTGGAGGAACAGGCGGGGGTAACGGCGTGTAAAGTATGAGAGATATCCTTCCGGCATAGAGCCGACGTGGCGCTTGACGTACTCGGGCAGGTCCTGATAATGGTGTTTCTGTGTAAAATAAATAAACATGGACGGCGCGTCAGACACAAAGAAGAGATGATAGAAGAAAGAAAGAAAAGTTAGGTTGGGCATACGCACCTTATTCCGAAGCGCGCGGAGGAGGTCCTGTACCGATCTCCCATCGTACTTTCTGAACTTGCCCAGATTTTCTACAAATATTTTGTCTAGTCGTGTTGGCCAGTCGGGACCCACCACGTTGATGGCGTTATTCTCCAGAAATACGAGATGTGGATCTCGTGGGTCACGACACATTATCTCGAAGCGATCCGAAGCGTCTTGTAAGAATCCCAGTCGCCTCCCGGCATCCCAGAAATAGGGATGCATGAGACATGTTGTCGTGTCGGGTCTTTATGTTTCAAAACGCAACTCGTGAGAAAACGAATCGAAAACCAAGTAAAGAGAGAGCGGAACACCAAACGCACCTGTCTGCGGCCTCGGGAGCGAGCATAGAACTGATGAGATTCACCGCCTCCAAACCTTCTTCTCCAAAGCCTTCCAAACCCTGCAACGACTTCTGGTCCCGCATGATGTTGACCTCGCGCTCAAACCGGTCACCAAACGGATGTCCACCGTTCGTGAGGCAGTAATAGTAAAGACAACCGAGGGCGAATATGTCAACCAACTTTGTCAGCCGCGTCGTCGGTTTCCCCGTTCCAGAGTGATTGCTCCCGGTGGCAGTCCCGACGCTGTCGTGGGAGCCCTGCGAGTTGTCGTCGGCGATCGTCTCATCGAGTTTGACCTCGCCTCGTAAGATCTCGGGTGCTCTCCATCCAAACGTCCCTACGCCCATCGCGCCGCCCGTAGTCGGCAAGAAGCTCGTCTGATCTAGCTCAAGCTTCCGACACAGCCCAAAGTCAGATATCAACATCCGATGCCCGCTAGATTCGCCCTTCTTTGCACCCGAAATGAGGATGTTTTGCGGTTTGATATCGCGATGCACGATTTTGAGCGCATGCAGGTGTCTGAGGCCAGACGTAATCTGACGTACGGCACGCTTGGGACTGAAGGACACGGCAATTTCTCGGAATTGGTCAGGCCGCTCAATGATATCTGCAAGCGAAGCAGGACACAATTCAAGAGCGATGTAGAGGAAGCTTGCATGCGCCTCTTGGTAATAATACCGAATGACATTCGGATGGTCATCCGCATCCTTGAGCAGACCGACTTCGCGGTGTGCAAGAGTAACGAAATCTTGGAGGAGACGTTTGACGGCCACTGCACGGCCTTGCAACGAACCAACGTAGACGACAGTTCCATGTGAACCGTAACCTGGTTTTGATCAGTATGAGCTTATTGGACGTAAGTGATAGAGAACGTACCAAGGACAGTATCTGAAACGACCAGGGATGACGATGACGGCGACAACTGTGTTGATGGGGGACCTGATGGTGGAGTACCTGGGGATACTGCAGTCCCATCCTCACCACCCTCGCCGTCCTCATTCTCGGGTTCCTCGCCACCCTCCGCCGCGGCATCCTTCGTATCGCCCTTCCGTTTCCGGCGTCGCTTACGATGCTTCTTCTTAACTTCCTCCGCCCCTTCGTGGGGCTCTGGTTTAACAGGTGAATCCTTGATATCGCCATCTGTCGCTGAGGGTGGCATGGGAGCATCTAGTGCGGTCGCGTGATCAGTGCTTGGAGGTTCGGGCGTCATCGTTGGGATGGGAACGGGAACCGGGCTCTCGGGGGGCGTCGCTTTCACGCTTGGCCTAGTTTCGGCAGCCTGCGACTCTAAAGGGCCTGCATCTGTCGCACCCTCAGTACGTTCCAGCGGGGCGATCGAAACGCCATTCCCATCAGCGGGTGTATTACGGACCCGCTTACCAGGCGCTGACCCAGTATTCATACGCACAGTACCGTCATGCCCATTCGGTGGCGCTTTCCTGTTGAACCACAGCAACGACGCAACGACGGACACCAGCGCCAAAAGCAAACCAGAGTTCGAGGGAGCCCATGACTTCCGGCCTTGCGACAACGACTCTGGAAGGCTAGCGACCCACTCCCACGGCACGACTGGGGGTTCCTCCTCACCGGGGACGACGAGAGGTTCGCTCTCCGCATACACTTGCGAGTTTGTGTTTTCGGAATGCCCCAGGTCACTTGTGGTAGAAGGCAAGGGGGATGAGGCTGGACCTGGAACGCCATCGAGCAAGCGTGCGAGACGCGATCGGCTGTCAGCTCTAAGTGCCCGAACACCGGTCAAACATTGCCGGTCAGTGGTGCCCTCAGAGCATTGCAGCGAGCCATGCTCGCCTGAGACTACTACACCTTCGTTACCCTCGATTCTCTGCGTCGGCGCAGATTCGCTAAAGGCAACAAGAGGGAAATGGCCTGGGCTAAGTGCATAGAGGGAGCCAGTTCCGGGGACAAGCCCAACAAAGGCGGTCTCGTCGTCTGAATGATCAAGCTGATGTACAGCAGAGGGTAAGATGTCCTGGAGACGAAGGCGGGGCTGCAGAAGCACGAAGGGCGACGGTTTCTGGGCCGATTTGACCACATCGAACACCGCCACGCTATGCCGGCGCCAAACAAATACTGAGTGTCCAGTATGGAATGGGGAGGCAAGTGCTCACATAGGATTAAGAAACCTCTGGCCCCACAGAGGCCTATTTTCTGGGACAGACGTTGCGGGGTCGATGTCGTCCTGTACCCTGAAGGATATGACTTCGCCATTAGGGAGAGGTTCAATATAGAGGTGGTCCATGCTACGGTGATATGCGGCCTGCCGCTGGAGATCTTGGTTATTTGGACCATATGTAGAAAATGACAGATGCTGAACCGGTATGGGCCGTGATGAACGAGACGGCGGATGAGAGAGTATTGAGACGTGATAATCTTATTACTCGACAATTACTGTGAGTGGACGAGGGGAGCAAGAGGATTGCGCACCAGTGCGACCAATAAGAACCTCGTGTGGGTGCTGCTGGGATGATTTTAAACCCTCCAGCTCATCCAGATCAACGTCCATGACGTCCTGCTCAGTGGAATCAGTGGAATCGTTCCTAGCATCCCATGGGCGTTCTGAATCGAGAACGGCCTTTACGCGGCCCGTCTCGAGCTCAACGAGCAGGATGGAGGTCTTCTTGCGACCTACGAAGACGCGGTTATCTGCTTCTCCAAAGGAGAACGGCGACAGGTCGACAAGCTGGGACATAGAAAATGGGAGGCGTTGGAGGGGCGCAGTGGGAGAATTAGAGGTGGTAACGTAGATATCGCCAGACTGAGGCTCGACAATATACGTCTCGTGCGTAAACGGGTCATCGTCAATGTCAGGGTCGGCATCGAGGTGCTTGGTGGATACAAGGGGTCCAAGAATGGATGGGACGGGTTGAACGGGGTCGTGGTCGGAGGAAGATTGAGAAGGGCGTGGCGGAGGCGAAGATGGCATAGACCAGAGTTTACCCCCGGTTGTGCGGTTTAGGGCGTGGAATTTGCCGTCCACTGAGGCGACCAGAACGACATTGAGTATCTCGAGAGGGTCGTCGTTGGTTGTAGAGTGTCCGCGCGGGGGGAGGAAGTGGAGGCCGTTGACGCTGTTTTCACGGGCACCAAGATCCCGGCGGAGAGTGACGGACTCTGAGAGTGCGGTGGTGATGAAGACGAAGAGGACGGCCAGAAGCGAAAGGGGGAGAAAGAGTGCGGGGAACATTGTGTTCTGCTCTGAACATGGCCGTTGGGACGATGGAACAGGGTAGTCCCGGCTTCACCTTACTGAGCGAGCGGCTCTCTGCTCTGATGCCCGTCATCCCCGTCGGCTCACAGATATTCGACCTCGCTTTCCACCCATCTTCGAACGTAGTATATACCGGTCTACTCAACGGAAAAGTTAAAGCTTTCACTTATGACGACCAAGGCACGCATTCCGAGGCCTTTAGCCTGCGCCTCTCCAAGCGCTCATGTCGTGGCCTTGCCTTGAATCATGATGGCTCCTCTCTCTACGCAGTCGGAAAGAACAGGACCCTTCAGTGTGTCCCTACGTCATATATTGTCGTGCGAGATATTAATGTCTGCTAGTACCATTGACACTAGCACGGGAGCTGTGTCGGAGACACGCCAGGGCGTGCACGAGTGAGTGCTATGGGCCAGCGGCGCGTCTATGAACCCAGTGTATCCCCGCAGCGCACCTATCAATCGTGTCGTGCATCCCACGCCGCATCTCCTTGCGACTGGCGATGACGACGGTACTATAAAGGTGAGCTGTCTCATGTTATCCTACAGGCTGTAGTGGCCATAGAATTCAAAACGCGACCTCTGGGTATGGGAATTTGAAGCTATGGGACCCACGGAAGCAAGACGCCATTCGCACATATACGCAGCACTTTGACTTCATCTCCGATTTTATGTGGTTGCAAGACAAAAAGCAGCTCGTCGCGACAAGGTGCGTCGATACCTCTCCTTCCCCCCTTCCCCCTTTCCACCGTAATTGAGACCATGCGCCCAGCGGGGATGGCACCCTATCTGTCATGGACGTGCGCTCAAAAAAGCCGGAGCCGATTGCACACTCGGAGGATCAGGAAGACGAACTACTGTCAATTGTACCGTTCAAAGGGTGAACACGCCTCACCGCCCACCCCTTTTAGTAGATGTATCTTATCTATTGGCGCAGGGGCACAAAAGTTGCCGTGGGCACTCAACTAGGCATCATTTCCATCTTCAATCGCGCTAAGGGTTGGGGTGACTGCGTCGACCGCGTGCCTGGGTGAGCTCGCACGCCATTTTATTTAGCTCCTATTCCACAGCACAACTAAGTAAAGCGTCGATTGCATATTCTTCCATTCCACTGCAGGCATCCACACTCCGTCGATGCACTCTGCGCACTGCCCTCTTCATACCCCTCTTCGCACAGTACCATTCTCACGGGCTCCTCCGACGGGCTCTTGCGCGTCATCGAACTCTTGCCCACGCGGCTCGTCGGAGTTATCGCCGACCACGGAGACTTTCCCATAGAGCGCATCGCGGTTGACCACGCTGGGGAGGGTCGCTGGGTCGCGAGTGTCGGACACGACGAAGTGCTGCGATTGACGGATTTGCATGAAGTGTTGGAAAATGAAGATGAGGGTGATACAAAGGCTGAAGATGACGATGATGATGGAGAGGGGGATGAAGGGGACAAGGGTGGTCAGCCAGACCTCTCTCTTGCGAATGGGACCACAGATGAGGACGGTGGCTGTGAGGAGCAGGAGTCGGGAGATGAGTCAGACATACCAAAGCCAAAGAAGAGGCGGAAGGATAAAGGAGATCTCATAGAGCGACCACAGAAAAAGGGAAGAAATCAGGTGGAGGTCGATCCATCATTTTTCTCGGGTTTGTGATATGTCAGTAGAGTACTTGTCATTGCTTAGACTGCAAAGGGACGGTGTGTGACTTGTACAACGAGCACCCTCGATTATCTAGTGTGCGTTATCTATGGGCGCGCCGTGAAATAGCTTCCTGCATAGCCCTGTGAGAGATAGAAGTATTTTTGGTCCTCATTAATGAGCCAGGCGATTGTCGATTATTCACGAAAGTGAAATCTTAAGCCACCCGTGGGCCCGAAAAATCACTACAAACTCGTTACGCACCATCGCCATGTACAGAGGGAAATTAGAACACTTCGGACCTCGCAGCGTTGTATGTGATAGGGTGCAAAGGGTTGTTTTGAGCGACCCAGGGTACACGAGTGCAACACAAATTCATTGTAAACCCTACAGCCCAAGTCGCATGCCTAGTTCCCGATCGTGATCCCTCGGCTGACTCGTACTCCGCATGGGGACGTAGCATGCAAAGAAAAGGTTTCCAGAAAGTGGCGTGGAAACAAGGAAAAGCAAGCGGATACAGTCACGAAGCTTATGGATTCAACGGAACTTGTGTCACAGTAGCAGGAGGCCTACTTTTCACGAGCAAGGGAATATAGGACGCGATGAGGGCAGTGACTGCGAACCTGTGAGGAGAAGGGAAGCAATTTAGGGCCGCAAGTGAGACACGAGGGATGGAGGGCCGTACATCAGATTTCCGATGGGCGGTGTAGTACCCTCCTTAGTTCGGAGTGGGTGCTGATTGATCCAGGCACTGAGGCCGAGAAAGAGAGATGGCCAAGCGAGGATCCTGTGCAGCATGCCGTTGTCAGTAAGGGGGTGGTGATAGGGTATTGAGTCGGTAGTAACCTATTTCGAGTGACCATGATGAGACCTGCGAGAAACATGCCCGAAGTCGCGAGCCCGTCTGAATTGTCGCCCTCGTGAGCAAGTGAGCACGAGGGAAGATGGACAGAAAAGGGACGAACCGAGGTTATCTTGAGAGGACCATGTCTGTGGGAGAGAGAAAGAAGATTCGAGCTCTCTGTCGCGTGGGTCGTTGTCGTGAGCCATGAAAGTGTTGAAAAGGCAGAGCGCGCTTTCCTCTTTCTCCTCGGCCACATGACTACTCCTCTCGACTCCCATTATGTCTCCCTTCAGTTCTCCCCACCCCCCTCTCCATCCCCCTCTCTCGACTATTCCATAGTCAGCCCCCCCAGCCCTAGCCCAGATCGCGACGCGACGCTCTACCCATCACATCCCGCCAGATCTCAGCCCTACCTTTGTTCCTCGCCTTATTCGCGCTCCTCTTCCAGGGATAGGGACAAGCGTACCAGCGCCCCACACGGCTCTACGTCCTCATATCGTGCTGCAGGTGGCAATCGAGCTCCTCAGACCGGCAAATCCATGAAATTCCTCCTCCCTCGCCTCTGGGGCGCCCTTTCTTCACCAACCCGCAAAGCGAGACGCCAAACCGCTCGCCAGAAACCATATACATTACCCTCCAACATCAGTTATGCCGACCTCCAACCCCTTGATGGGGAAGAGGGAGAGCTCATCGACGAGGCATGCTACGTCGAACGGTATGATTCGGCACGATCTCCTCGGAAGTTGATTGGTCCGCGGTTTTATTCCTTATGTCTTCGCGTAGATTCTGAAACCCGCACGCTTTGATCCTGTAGACTTCTTATCCTGCCTTCCGCCCGAGATCGCCGTCTATCTCCTCTGCTTCCTTGATCTGTCGTCCGTGATTGCCTGTCAGAGCGTCTCGCGTACCTGGAACAGCCTCGCCAATGACAACGCGGTCTGGCGCGAACTTTTTTTCCGACGTCAGGGTTGGGACATCAATCTCGACCGTGCCGTTGCTAGGGGTTGGACAACACCGATGTTGGAAGGGCTTCCCGAGAGCCCTACCAGCTTCACACACATCCCAGACAATTCATGGACTCTCACCCCAAAACATAGTACGTACAGCGAACGTACACCCTCCTCACTAGGTCTCTCGATCGACCCTCGCGATGCGCGTGCACAATCACTCGTCCACATACCCTCCTTCCGGCATACACTCACACCGTGGAGCCCTGAACTTCCCAGTGACTCACATCATCCACTCACCGCTTCTATGAATGTGCCGCTTTTCCTCCCCTGGCGTGAACTGTATCAAACACGTTATGCATTGGATGCACGTTGGACAAGCTCGGCCCCACAAACCAAGCATCTCACGGGGCATGCCGACAGTGTCTATTGCCTTGAATTCGATAGCAACCGGATCATTTCTGGATCACGTGATCAGACGATCAAGGTCTGGGACATCCAGACTGGCCGCTGTCTGGGCACATTCAGAGGCCATTACGGGAGCGTACTCTGCTTAAAGTTTGAGAAAGACTGGGACATCAAGGGAGACAGCGCAAAGGGGTTTATTGTCAGTGGTAGTAGTGACCGGAGGGCGTGCGTTTGGGACATCTGGATCGGGGAGGACGGTGAAGTGCGTGCGGAGGTCAGAGCAGTGTTGAGAGGACACCTCGATGGTGTGTTGGACCTTCGCGTTGATGAGCAATGGATCGTGAGCTGGTGAGTCAGATCATCACCTCGGCCGTCAGAGTTGCTCAAAATGACCCACAGCTCGAAGGACACAAAAATCCGCGTGTGGGACCGTGAAACTCTCAATTTGCACCGCACTCTTACTGGACACGAGGGTCCCGTCAATGCCATTGGATTACAGAACGGGTTCATCGTGAGCGCCAGCGGGGACACCAAGATGATGCTATGGGACATCGAACGCGGTACCTGCTTACGCACTTTTGATGGGCATGACCGTGGTCTGGCGTGTATCGAGTTCAAAGTACTCCTCTCGTCTCCTTCGCGAAAATCCTGCTGATGTGCTCTCGACTGACGGAAACAGGACAACTACATCGTGTCTGGCTCGAGCGACTGTACAATCAAGGTGTGGAATGCGACGACAGGCGAGTGTCTACGCACCCTCGTTGGACACGACTCGCTTGTGCGTGCCCTTGCCCTTGACCCTGCTTCTGGACGTCTTGTCAGTGCAAGCTATGATAAGGTCGTCAAGGTATGGGACTTACGGACTGGGCGCACGGTGCAGCAATTTAAGCATCACCATCTTGGGCATATCTTTGACGTCAAGTTTGATATAAATCGGATCGTTAGGTGCGTGTGTTCCCATGATGCATATGCCGGCAGTTGGTGCTTACTACACGTGTGTGTGTGCTCTAGTACGTCGCACGATCAAAGGATTGTTGTTCTGGACTTTACGCAGGACCTTGATACTGCACTGTTTACCTGACACTACATCAAAACCTCGTATGCAATGTCAGGTACAGCTTCTTGTTTGACTTTTTTTTCTCGGACTCGGCACGCTCGTAGAGTATTTCGTCACGTATACCCCCCTTTTTCCGACTCATTGCAATCTGTTTCCATCACGCATCTGGGACACTCGAAAGCCATCTGTTTTGTCATATCGCCCGTCATCACATTGTTTTTCGTTATTCTATCTCTACAATATGTCTGTTGTCAAAAACGAGTAGCAATTGAATTTGCATGTGATCCCACGGCTCGGATCTTCTGACCTACGCGTCCACTCGACAGTGGGTTAGGCTGCCCAACAACCAAAGCTTTCCTCCCCTGATATACAATGTTGCTCGTTCGAAGGACACTCGGAAAGTTCTCCACACTACCGCTGTCGCGTCGTCTCTCAAGCAGAGCCTCTGCCGTGCTCAGCGCATTGGAAATCCCGACTTCCCCGATCGAGTTACCCGGCGTCTACGACGGGGAGTGGAAGGGGTCTGGAGATGTATTTCAGAGCGTTTGTCCTGCGACGGGTGAGGTCCTGGCCCATGTCCAATCCGTAAGTGGCAGCATGTTTTAGCTCGGTTCAACGCTGGTGGCCTGGCCGCGTGTGTCTCACTACGTCATACGTACTATCCCCCAAACCCCCCATAGGCATCACCAGCGGAGCTCCATGGCGCACTGGAGAGGACGAGAGAAGCATATGTGTATTTCAGAAGTATACCTGCGCCCAAGAGAGGCGAGATAATACGTCAGATTCGCCAGGCTCTAGCTGCCAAGGTTCGTTGATGATCGGACATGCCGTTCACACATTCTCACCTCCTACTTCACCTTTTTTTTTTGTAGCGCGATGAACTCGGCGCGCTCGTATCGCTTGAGGTGGGTAAGATTCGTACCGAAGGAATAGGCGAAGTACAGGAATTTGTTGACATTGTGAGTAGTAAGTGGGGCATGCAACGCAGCCCGTGTTATTATTGTTATTCGATTGGCGATAACTCTGAGCCCCTCTGCTCTATTACACACACAGTGCGACTACGCAGTTGGCCTTTCGAGAATGATGAACGGAAGGGTAGTCAACTCGGAGCGGCCGGGTCATACCATTCTCGAAGGTGAGTCTCGAGTTGGCTCGTGTATCAATCGTCATTATCTTATCATCTCGCTTAACGCATACTTCCTTTACTCAGTTCCGAATCCCCTCGGTGTCCTTGGAGTCTTGTCCGCGTTCAACTTCCCCGTCGCCGTATATGGCTGGTATGGACACTTCCCGTGTTATAAATGACGGGAATATTGAACGGACGAACGCGTTTCAAATGTAGGAATCTCGCGATCTCGATGGCAGCGGGCAACGCGACTATTTGGAAGCCTTCGCCCAGTACCCCGTTGTGCTCCATTGCGGTGACCAAGATTGTCTCGGGCGTCTTGGAGAAGAATGATATACCTGGTGCCGTCGCTGGCCTTGTCACGGGTGGCAAGGACGTTGGAGAGGCTATTGTGCAGAGCGAGGAAGTAGACATGGGTGAGCGACTGAGATTTCAGTCTCTGATTGATTTTAGGCACAAAATACTTAAAACTCGACCCACAAGTTTCTTTCACCGGAAGCGAGAATATCGGTAGGATCGTAGGCAAGAACGTACAGTCCAGGTTTGGCAAAGTTCTGCTCGAGCTAGGCGGGAATAACGGTTCGTCCCTCTTCTCCCTCCCTCGACCTGCGGCATGCATCATATTCATCCGACTGATATTCTTTCTTGGTACACGCAAACGTTCATTATTCACCAATTAGCCGCGATAATTATGCCCGACGCAGACCTCTCCCTCGCCGTACCAGCCGTCTTCTTCGGATCCGTAGGCACCGCAGGCCAGCGTTGCACCTCCACACGACGCCTCTACCTCCACCGTGCCATCGCACCCGAGTTCCTAGCGCGCCTAGAAACGCTCTACGCCTCCCCCGCATTACAGCCCGGTGACCCACTGGACGCGCGGACGTTACTGGGCCCACTACATTCGCGAGCAGCGCTCGACATGTACGACGACGCAATAACGGAATTAAAAGACGCAGGCGCGCAAATCCTCGGTAGCGGTAGCGGTCGATTCGAGGATTTAGCTCCACCTCTCGAGGGCGGAAACTACGTACGCCCGACGATCGCCATGATACCCAAACGACTCAAGTCCAGATCCAAATTCCAACAAAAAGTCGACTCGGATTCTGATGCGGATGATGTGTTGGGCAGGAGAGCGTTGTGGGCAAAGGAGCGGTTCGTGCCCGTGTTGTGCGTGGCCGAGTTTGAGGAACTGGAAGAGGCTATCGCGTGGAATAATGCGGTGCCGCAGGGATTGTCGAGTAGTCTTTGGACGCGCGACTTGGGACATGTCGGCAAGTGGATTGGTCCTGCTGGCTCGGACACTGGGATCGTCAACGTGAGTTCCTTTTTTTTTTTTTCCTCCCTTTTTGGTCGAGACGAAATTTTTTGGTTCGTTTTCGTAGGTCAACGTCGGTACGAGCGGTGCAGAGATTGGTGCAGCATTTGGCGGGAATAAGGTCCGTCGGATTTTTTCTTCGACGCTGCTTCCGGCACAGCACCTTAACGCGTCTTACCCACAGAGCACTGGGTGGGGCCGTGAGTCCGGCGGTGACGCTTGGAAGCAATATGTCCGTTGGAGCGCATGCACGATTAACTTTTCCGACGAGGCACCCCTCGCACAAGGTGTCAACTTCACCCCATCATGATAGTGAGCATGCTTGCCCTTCTCCGAGCTCGCTCAAAGGACTAAAATGCCCAGGTTGCACAGGAAGAGAATGTTACATTTTCATTTGTGCTGCCATGGAGGAGAGAGACATTACGGTCTACAAGAAGAAAGGGGAGAAAAGTTATTATAAATCACATTTACGATGCAGTGCGAGAGCCAACGTGAGCGAATGAACGATAGATGATACAAATCCGCAATCGCGAGGTGAACCCATGAATGTGTGTGAGAAAATAACAGCTTAGCAACAACAAAAGTGAAGAGGAAGGATGATTGAAGGGCGTTTAGTGGGAGACTCAGAGAGTATGACAGAGACAGACAGAGACAGAGAGATACACAAGTGATGAGTAAGTTCAATGGTAGTAGGTGATAAGGCTGCTCGGTCCGCTCTTCTAGTTGAGGTACCCACGACATTTGGCCGAGCCACACAGACAGGGAATCTTATCCTGCTCGATTGGGAAGTGGTAATCTGTATGGCCAAAGTGGTGCATCAGCTTCGTTCGCACGAAATAACAAGAACGGCATCGCATCGTGGGACGCCCTCGCACCGTATGTAATCTCGTCGCCGAGCTCTATATCCTGCTTTGCATAGATGACGATCTTCTTCTCACCATTGATCGTGATGATTTTAGCAGTGCAGTTAGGGTCACACGAGTGATTGATCAACCGCCTGAGAACGGAACGAAGCGGTTCAGTGGGTGACACACACGCAAGGCAAGACACGCAACACGTACCCGAGATTCCCCTTTTTCGTTGCGTCCACTACCAAGTCCTCATCGATACGGAACAAATAACTGCTGCCAATTCCCTGTCGCTCGTACGCCTTTTCACGTTTATCCGCCACCTGTGCGCGAATGACTTCCCCAACGTACTCGATAACCATCTCTCCACGCGAGATACGTTCCATAGCATACAAGCCCCAATCATGAATCGGCGAGCGCGCGAACCGAAGGTGCTTCTTGCGCGTTTGCAGTTGGTTGAACTTGATCGATAGCTCCGCCGCTGCTGTTTCACCCTTGGAGAGTGCCATGGCACGTTGTACCTGGTTGATCTCCTCCAAACCCTGTGCTTGCCGTCGGGCATTCGCACGGTTTGATCGAGAAGAAGTCATCGCAGGCTTGGGCTGCTGTGGCTGTGATTCGCTGGGGTCAGCGGCAGCACCGCGGGTCGCATACTGTGCAACGTATGCGGACTTCTCCGCATGCGAGATTTTGTAGTAGCCTTCTGTCCGGGCAGAGCCAGTCAGATGTACGCGGAAAGGAGAGGGAGATTCTGGAGCTGATGTCGACATTGGTGCTGGGTCTGGAAGAGGAATTCCCATAGACTCTGCAAGAGCAAGACGAGCAAAGTATAGGTCCTCGTCATCTTCACAAAGTCCAGGTCCATACGGATCTGGAGCTGGGGTTGGGGGTCTGGGCTTAGACTTGAGGACAGGCGACTGTGATGGTGATAAAGAGGGTCGATCAGTTGTGATGTGAAGCTGGGCAACTGCAGGAGCCTCATAATCGTGGTCATCGGGTAGCACAAATTGATCAATCGGCGTTTCATCGGCCTTTTTAACTGACCGTGCTTTGACCTTTGACGTCGACTTCTTCTTGACCTCTGCAACCTGTTGTGACCGTTTCGCCGAGAGGATCGGAACAGGTGTATCAATGATCTCGACCAACTCCTTTTCATCCGCCATCTCTGTCTTTGTCTTCTTGACTGGAGGTTCGTTCTCCTCGCTATCCTTCACCAGTGGTCTCTTCCGTTCTTCTACCACAGTAGGAGCAGACGCAGGAGGGAGCGGCTCTAGCTCTTCCTGCTCCCTGTCGGACTCGATCTCAGTGACTAGGGAGCGGGCTTCCTTCTTCCGCTTCTTCTTTGGCGGTGTGAGAACTTCGGTCTGTTCTATGGTCCTATCTTCGACCCCTGCCTCTGCTCCGACCTCCCCCTCGACACCTGGCATCGGCACAGGCTTGGCCTCTCTCACACGCTTGTTCGCCTTCTTGAATGACAAACCCTTCAGTCCCGCACCAGCACCAAAAAGTGGAACGTCTGTTGCACCAGGCTTGCCCTCTGCCGCCACACCCACGGCCCTGTTCTTAACCGCGGGTGCATTGCGCTTGTGGTCAGCTACGAGCCGCCGCATGCGCATTGACACAAGACGATCGACAACGTCCTTCTCGAGCAACTGGCGCAGCTCCCTCCTAATTGCCAGGGTTGCTTCTTCCACCAGTTCTGCATTGCTCCAGCTAGACTTGGCCACGGGTGCATTTCTAGATGAGGGAGGCGGATGCACAGTAAGCGTAACCGCGTGGTGTGCAAGCGAGCGCATGTTGAGGACCATTGCTGCGCGGCGCGCAATACCTGCGGCCTTGAAGGTGACATACCAGCCGGTATGATCACGGAGTACCTTTTTAACCGCAATGCAAACGTTAAGGTCGGAATGAAGTTGGGTCATCATCTCTTTCGAGTACGAGTAAAACTAGTAAGACGCACCTGATCGACCTGGAACTCCCCGACGAATGCGCGAACGTCATCCTCTGTCACAGCACCGCCCAAATGTCCACCATTCCCTTCAATCTTCACGTGATCATGGTGGTTCTTCCCAAGCGCGTCAAGCACTGTCTCTCGTTGACGTGCTTGCATATTCCGACTTGAGTGTCCTGGTCTACGCAATGCGGGAGACGGGGATCGGGATCTTGAAGATGACCACGAACGTGAGCGTGAGCGTGAGTGGGGAGGCGAGTAATGGTCCATCGCCAAGGGCATTCGATTCCGTCCACCACGCCGACCACGAGATGACGATGGGGGGCGCAATGAATGTATAGGTGTTGAGTCGGCAGATGTTCCACCAGCATGCGCACTCGCCGCCGCCCGCCGTGCTTTGACCAGCGTCGGCGGTGGCCGGCGCGTGCGGCCGCTCATGGGCACTATTGTCCCAGCCCCGAAGCTACCATTCGTTTGTGACCCCGATGGTGTAACTGGCTTGGGTGGGAGACCGTGCCCATGACCGAGCGACGGACGACTTGATGCAACAGGAGAGGTAGACGCGTTGGGCTGCGTGCGGAGGTGGGACGAGCCTGACGAGCCGGAATGCGAACCTTGCCAGGGGGTTGGTGGCGTTTGCAGACCATGCGTCGGCATAGGCGTCGCACGCTTCAGCCGTTTACGTTCTCCCAGTTCATGTAATACCGCACGCAACCGCTTGCGGTCTCCATCAAACACCACGTTGATCTCGAAGTCTTCGCCGCTAACATTGAGTCCGAGAATGGCAGGTCCAAGCCTTCGGCCATGTTCACGCTCGACGCAGCGAGCAGCCTCGGCATGTGTACCATATTTGATGAAGATGATACCAAGCGCACCACCGGTGGCCTTGTCTATTTGAGGCTCGAAAATGAGGATCTGGCCGTGCGCGGAAAAGAGCCGTCGGATCTGCTCCTTTGGTGCCAATGGGGAGACGTTGGTAACCAAGACCGAAGTAGGAGGTGGAGGACCAGTGGAATTTTCGCCATACTGCAGGATGCCAGATCAGTTGTGTCAGCAATAGGGTATAAAACCCATCACGCACCTCATACTTGATTTCGTACAACTCTGTCCTGAAAGGCCGGAGACTGACTGGTCTCTTGAAGCCTCCCACCTTACGTGGGTCCGCCAACACGACTTCAGGCTCTCCGCGTACAACCTCTCCACCAAATCTTAGCAATATCTCCTTCCCGCCCTTTGTTTTGATCCTTGTGTCAGCTGCGCCGGCTTCTCGAACCTTGTCCATAAGTAGCGCGAATTTTAGATCTCTGTCCTTGTCGATAGCAGAATCAAACAGAATTTTAAAATTCTTCTCAGACGGATACTCCGATCGCGCAGGCGGCCAGGGCGGAAGTGGGGGAAGAGAATACAGATGGTTTGGAGAAGAGGAGCGCGCTCGTGGAGGGTCATGAGGTGAGGAGGGCTTGGAAGAATGCCGTGGTAGTGGTGACCGTACAGGTGATGTTACTCGTGCCGACGAAGCGGATAAGCGAGAAGACTCCGGGCGTGGAGGAAGAGGTATTCGTATGCTTGGGACAGGTGGTATTGACAAGGCAGATCGATGACTCGGTGATGCTGTCGAAGACTGAGGGGGTAAAGAAGGCGGCGGAGTGGGAAGCGAGTGTATCGGTGCTAATGATGGCCACGGCTCAGAGGCTGAAGGCGGGGGCGGAGGCGATGGAGGTGGAGGTGGAGGTGGAGGT
>QFEZ01000581.1:81782-148648 GCA_003316425.1 Russula lepida | reverse complement strand
TTAAGTACTGTTAAGCCTTGTCAATGTGCTCAAGTACATTTAAGAAATTTTGGATTTTGCTGATGGCCACCCCCTCATTCGAGACTGAGCTCGAACGATTACAGCGTAATTCCACGTACAGTCAACTTGAATTTGAACGTATTCGGAGACGCACTGGCACTGACAGTCTTTGTGCCAACATCCCGAGTCGTCACCGTTGTCAACCTTGATTGCGGATCTCGCAAAGGTAAAAATGGTGTACAGTTCGGCTATACAGAGAAGGTCGTGTCGACTTCATTAAAGCGCGTCTCTCCCAATCTTTCTGCCATACCCGATCCATAGCCCTAGCTCTTTGGGTGCTCTCGCCCCTTCTGGGTAACTCGCCTCCACGGACCCGAAATGAGACCCGCACGTACCACCATTCTTCTACCTTTCTTGCTCTGCTATGCTGCGCCCAAAGGATCGACGAAGTGTGTGCACATGCCCAGTAAGTCAGTTCGAGTTGGTTCACAAACCTCGGCATGGCCGCAGCCGCAGTCCTGCATTGATGCGAACATTTGGCGTTGGGACGCATAGCATAATCCAATTCGATCCTGTAAGGTGGTCTCCATAACAGTACTGGTACTGTACTCCCATATCATAAGGCTCGGCTCATAATGAAATGATTCCCAGTGTCAGGGTTAGATATCAGGCCTTCGGAGCATCAAACATCTGGAGGCCATGATACCCATGACATGAATGAAATGGTGATGTATTCCACACCCGTCGTCAAAGCTCGCCACTGTATTTGCAATTTACGGACGCGTCCGGAACATTACGGGGATGATCGATCAGATTCAGTCCATATGCATATGCACCCCTGCCAGTGCCAGGTACCGATTACCGACTTAGTTACGTCCCGATGAAAGGTACGTGTATTTTACGGCCCTGTGGGGAGGGTTGCCCGTTGCTTGCCGTCGGTGACTCAGTGCTGTTCAAAATGGTCACCGAAGTCACTATCACACTGTAACGCCATTCATCTTTTGCCAATCGGTATCACTCTTAATCCGTGGCCTGTGGGAAGCTCGTTCCCTTTGATGGTATAGCGGATCACTGGCAAGGAACGCAAAAAACCCGTATAGATTGCAGTAGGGGACTGGGCTTGGGCTGGTCGCCAGAAAGGTGCAGCATAATTCCTATATTTCGGTTCCAAATACCATTTAAAAAGATGTAATGTTGGAATTGGGAAGTCGGAGTAAGATTCGATGCTTTGGCTGAAAGTCGGCATCATGTAGCATGAGCATGTAGCGAGGAGAGCAAAAGCAAGAATGTTCAGCCGCAGGAGCCTGCGTGATCCGTCTGACTAAAGGCAACCAAAAGCGGGCTACGTCGGCCCGGCCACTGAAGTGAATGACCAACAGCACGCTATACCATAACTGCACAAAAGTGCAAAAACCAATCAAATTTCCAGTTGTTGCACTGCAACTCAAACTTATGTTTGAGAGAGCTGTTCTGGGTGTCATTTCTTCCAAGGCGTTACAAATGCAGAAATCAGTAAGTACAGCCAGCAAACACTGAATCCGTGATTGTCCGGACTTGCCAGTAAATTCGAACTTCCGCAGCAGTGGCGCATTCAATTATCACCTTCCAAGATGATGCGGAATGTGAGAAGCTCTGTGTCATTAGGCACATATATCATGTAAATCATTGAATGTCGCAAGGAGGGACTTTCCAAGTACACTTCTGAGTCTCTGCACCTCCATCCCATTTCTTTCCTTCTAGGATGGACGTCTCCCACAATCCCACTACGTCCATACAGGCCTGCTGTGCGTAGGTTTTTAGCTGCAATCTCCCGGATACTTTGACATTCCAATAATCTGTTTCTCTTGACAGTGACAATTACGAAGATCTGGCACACCCTTAATGGTCTTTACGTGTGAGTCTTCACCGTTTTTCCTGCGTAATATACATCCAACCATCCGGCTCTTTTTGCAGCTGGGAGTTTCTTATTTCTCTTGATTACGAGTGGAGGGTCATTCGGGGCCGTCTCCCCTACCGATGGACAATATGGGTTCGTGACGAAGCGCCCTTGTCATGTTGGAGCTTCGGACTGAAATGTTCGATCCATAGGTTTATTCCCTCACGCGCGTGGCGGCTCTCGTGGCAGTGACTCTTTGCTTTGTTGGTATGGATGTTACGACCCCACTCAATTGTCAAGTGGGTACCGCGTTTTACGTCTGTTCCTCATTGAGACTCAAACCGGCAACAATAATTAGATTTTGATTCAATTTTCGGCTGTGAGCGCCCTGTCCCTGGCCCTGGGAAGAGAACGCTTATTACCTAATCGTCTATTTTCTAGGCTTTCTTCTACCTGGCTGTGGTCGCCGCTCAGCTGTTGATTGTTCTTCGCAAGTACGTCTCTATTACGATTCCTCAATATGACAATTTCCTGAAATCTGCTGCTCATTGATACCGCTAGCATTGCGATCTGGAACAGAAATAAGGTTATTGTGGTGCTGTCGATTACTATATGGACGATCAGCGCTGCGTTCCACATCAGAAGTGAGCACCTTCCCCTCGCCCTTCCCTCGAGAAGCCTGGAATTTCATTCAAACTTGGTTCGGTGAACAGGTGCCGCCCTGGTGAGTGACTAGTTTGATTACTTTGGACCCACTTGGCTCAGCTCGTCCGTAGCTTCGCGCTGTTTGGGTTCCTACAGAACACAACTGTGACCCTGTCAACACCAAATCTAGCATACTTAGTTTTATCCCTACGATAATTTCCAACATGGCCTTGCTTCTGATTATGCTGGCTGGCTTGATTATTTTGCGTCGTAACGATGGTGGCAGGTTTGGCCTGTCCGGTCTCCTCTGGAAACAGGTGTGGCGATTCCCTTTGGTCGTGGTTCTCCAAATTCATTAGTAATATTCTTTTACCCCTTGCGTAAGGGGATTATTTGGTTCGCACTTACCACCGCCACTGAGGTTCCGCCACTAGTAAGCCCAGTTAGTCTCTCGATCGTCCCCGTTTGATTATCTTCCCTTTACATTCACAGGTGTTCATGGTGTTGAACTTGAATGGTAATTTTATCCCCCTTACCCATCTAACTATAATGGCTAACCATTGGAGATGGTCTGTTCTAATCAGATCATTTAAATATCGTACGTTTTTATTGTTATCGGGAGAGAGACTCTTGATTTCATATTCCTTTCTGCATTACAGGTGTATGAGACACCCTGTCTGATCACGATGGTAATCGCGGCCACGCGGATGCACCGCCATATGGTAGACTTCGCCTTCAAGCCCTCTGACTTGTACGAAGTCCCTTCGCTTTCTTCTTCTTCCCGTTCAGTGCGGCTAATGTCGTTTTAGGGCCCATGAAGACTTCCAAGTGAGCAAAATCGTGTTTGCGAGGACCAAGCAGACAGATACCACAGCGACTATGCTGAATCGGATTGAGGTGACTGTCCACACCGCCTTCGATGAGCATCCGACAGCCGAGATAAATGATGATGGCTCGTCGGACATGAGTACAAATGACCAGGAGTCTCAAATCACTGGTGGCACAATTAAGCTGGATCTCTCTCAATCATCCAGTGAGATCCACACACCCTCCGCTGACCGCCTCTCCATCTCCTCCGCCAGTACAAAGTGTCTAACGTTGCTTGAAACCCATTAATATATATTGTACTTTGGTCTGAAGATTCAAAATTTTGTACATCTTATTGATAGGGCCTAATAAGACGATCTAAGTAGAGTTATGCAGAATTGAGAAAATATGAATTTTCCTGATGTGAGGGGCCGAAATTGGCTAACTACAGTATATTATGACTGTCAAATGGTCCAGAAAATGAATCTAACTTAAGGAATGGCTAAAGCATGATGAAACACACTAGGATTTATGGCTGGAATCATACCAGCGCCATCTATCTGTCCGAGTCTATCTAAGGGTATTGCCGCAAATCTCGGATCGGGAGTTCCGTGCTTTCCGTGCGCTCTCATACTGTTGTACTGTCACACAGGCTGACAATACGAGGCTAGTCAACGTTTGTCTTTAACCGCATCTTCCTCCATTCAAGTTCTCGATACTTATCCTCCTGCCATGTCTTATCTCGCACCATCGGGTACCTCTTCCCCTCCATCCACCGAAGTCTGGTCCTGGCGCAACAAGTGGACGTCAGAGGTACGCTTCGTTCTTCGTTATGCTTTATCAGCATGTGAGTAACATGGACCACGGGCAATATAATAGCCCACATATTGTGTCTATCCACACCCTTGATGACGAATCACTTCTCAACATCTTTTATGTCTATCGATCGGCGCACCTCGATGGAGATGAGAATGAGGATGTCCCTCTCACAGGAGGGATATGGGACTGTGAGAGATGGTGGTACAAACCCGCACACATCTGTCAGAGATGGCGAAACCTCATACTCGGGTCTGCATCCTACTTGGGTCTTTGCCTTGTCTGTACAATCGGCACGCCCGTCGCAGACATGCTGAAAAATTCGCCACCTCTCCCACTCGTCATTGATTACGTTGATGAGGAAGGCGACGTCGATGCAAAAAATGAAGAGGGCATGATCCTTGCACTCGAGCAGCGTAACCGCGTTCACCGCGCCCGCCTTGACGATGCCCTTTCCGAATCTGCAAAAGCTCATGATGGTCATCGTCGATGAGTATCCAATCCTGGAATACTTCGTTATGGTAGTTTGGGGCCACACCACGGCTTTGGTGCTTCCAGAAGCGTTTCAAGCACCGCACTTACAACATCTCGTACTGGCTGGCTTCGCTCTTCCGATGGGATCTCGGTTACTTACGACTGCTGTGGGCCTTGTCACACTGTGTCTTCACACGGAGCATCCACCCGCATACTTCCAGCCAAATGTTCTGCTCCGATGGATTTCATTCATGCCCCAGTTGGAGACCCTTATATTAGGTTTTTCATTCCCTGTTCCCAACCGTGATGCGGAGAGGCAAATCGCACACACACCAGACGTGACACATCTCACACTTCCTAGTCTTCGCTGGTTTTCCTTCAAAGGCGCTAGCGCTTATCTGGAAGCGGTTGTTTGTCGGATCACCGCCCCTCGCCTTGTGAGGCTCAACATTGAGTTGTTCAAGCAACTCACGTTTTCCGTCCCGTGTCTCCTGCAGTTTATGAATTCAGCAGACAACCTCAGATTTGACAGCGTCAAGCTCAAGTTCAAGTTCACTAACGAGGATGTTTATGTCGAGGCCGATCCCCTTGAGGCTGAGGTGTATGCACTTGCAATACTTGTCAACTGCTGGCACCTTGATTGGCAGGTGTCTTCTATGGCTCAAATTCTCAATCCGCTCACCCAAATGTTCTCCACGGTGGAGCATCTTACTCTCGAACACAGGGAACATAGTCGGTCATCTGAAGAACACAATGAGGTCGACCGCGCCGAGTGGCGGAAACTTCTCAGGTCGTTCGGGAATGTGAAGACGGTTCAGGTCGACGATGGGCTTGTCAAGGAACTCTCTCGTTGTCTAGAATTGGACGATGGAGAACCTCCTCTGGAGCTGTTACCTGAGCTGCAGGAACTTACCTATTCTTGCAGGAGGGATACTGGTGACGCATTTTCATCATTCATCAACACCTGCCAGAACGCAGGTCGCCCTGTAGCTGTACTCCATCCTAGTCCAGATCTGTGACCGTGCTCCGTTGAGTCTTTCGTAGCTCAACCCCATGTCCTTCGGAGTTGACGACATTCTCTCTTGCCCATGCCATCACATGGAGGGCGGCGAGGTAGGGAGTGATCTTGTTGCATTAATCCGGCTCGTATATGAAATCCGCAGAACGTTCGTCACGACCTAGTCTGGTACCACAACTCGATCGAGCGGTCGCGTCTGCCCGCGAAGCACAACGTTCAATTTGCCTTGAGATGAAAGGTTGATGAAGGGCCATTGCAGCTGATGAATAAGCCAACAATGTGTCTTCTGTACGGTACTCGAGTACTTACTAGATCCCTTGTCTTCTAGACTCACACACGCCCTCATTCGAGACTGAGCTCGAGCGACTACTGCCGTGACGTGGTTTCACATACAGACAACTTGAATTGAATGCATTCGGAGACTCACTGGCAGTCTCTGTACTAACACTCCGAGTCGTCACCACTGTCAACTCGATTGCGGATTTCACAACGGTGAAATGGTGTACAGGTCGACTATACAGAGAAGGTTGTGTCAACCTTATCAAAGTACGTCTCTCCCGATCTTTGTGTCATATCCGATCCATAGCCCTGTGGGCCCCTTCTGGTAACTCGCCTCCATTGTTGGCCCAAATGGCCCGAAATGAGGCCCGCAGATACCTTTATGCTTCTCCCCGCCCCATTACTTATATTTTACCTATCTGGATCCCCGTTCTCCTGCTATGCTGAGGCCAAGGGATCGACGAATTGTGCAAATGCACAGCAAGCGAGTTCAAGTTGATTGACAACCTTGGCTCGACTGCAGCCGCAGTCCTGCCCTGATGCAAACGTTAATGCTATATGATAAATCATCTGAGGATCGCATTCCCATCTGCAATTATCGTCACCCTTCTTTCACAGGCAACGTAAGCCTCGGCCGGCTCATGGTGGAGATATTTCCTATGGGCGTTGAGACGCATAACAAGGTATAACAACTAGATTTAGTTATACCATACTGCACAAAAGTACAAAACGAATGCAGACTTCCAGTTGTTGCACTGCAAAGGTCAAACTTATGTTCGAGGGCAACGTCCTTGGTATTTGTTATTGCTGCCAAGACGTTACGAATGCAGAAATCAGTAAGTAAGACCGGCAAGCACTGAATCCATGATTGCTCGGACCTGCCAGTGGGTACGAACTTCCGCAGTAGTGTCGCATTCAATTACCACCTTCCAGGATGATGCGTAATGTGACACCCTCTGTGTCACTAGGCGGCTCACGCGTGTCTGAACAGTGCTCACCTCAATAAACCCCGGGATGTATACGCCAGCAATCAATGGTGCTGCAAACTTATACAGTACCATGATAGAACCACTAGCGACTGGCCTAGCTCCGAGTCGTCACTTCTGTAAGCGTCATGAAAACTTTATACGTCTTGCGGAGATTGCCTAGTGGAATGAGACTCCGAGCCAACTCGTGATCGCCGGGCGAAGTTCGCCAAGGTTCGAGTCCATAACCACCAAAAATCCCGCTAGTCATTATCTGGTGTCCAGAAGGAGGACCGCCGCAGGTGTCAGCATATTTTCAGAGCGATGGAGCAATATTAATGCTGTACTGTAGGTCGCGACAAAATGATGCCGACTGACCAGTGATCGTGAAATCGGCAGGACCCGGATCATGCGTCACCCCGGGATTAGCCGCTGGTGTTGCTCGTTTACCGACTCACCCGCACCCGCGACTGAGCACGCCACCCGCACCAACGTGGCTTCCTGGCCTGATGTCTGCCTCGGTTCTGAACGTTGCGCAGTTGCGAGGCTGATGGCCGTCCCATCCCGCCCGCCCTTCTCCCCACAAAGACCCAAGTTTTCCGGCCGCGCTTTGCATACATTCTCTCGCCCTTCTCCTTTCATCAGCCCGGTACCACCGACACCCAAAGACTTTGATGAAGGTCAGGATTGGTCGTAAATCATATTTGTTCTTTAATGAATCCATGATATTAGTCCAACTTTACAGTAATCAGAACTCTAAGCAGACGAAATGATTTTGATCACATCGCACGTGCTAACCGACACAGAGCGAGAATATTGCTTCCGAGAAATGCAAACGAAGCAAGAACAGTCCAAGTATGTGGGACAATACCGAACTCCTTATATCCGAGGCATTGATACTGACACCCAGGACTGCTATCAATGACTGATGTCCACGGGCTTGATGTGTCCCGATATAAAAACATGTCAACTTCGAGCCTTTCTCTAGCTCCTTTTCATACCTTATCATTACTGGGTGCTGGATGGTACGTGTACCTTTTCCTTCCTTACAATTAATAACCTTCTTTAATTTTCAGCCCACATTCGTTTGTTCTGGATTTCGTCTTTTCTTTTCTACTTGACAACTGAACGCTTACCTCGTTTAATCGAGGTATCCCACGAATATGCGGCTGTCCAAGACAATCACTCCCATCCTTCTTACCTTTTCTGCCATCAACTTTGCATTCGCGGCTCCTGTAACCTTAGGAAGGATACATGAAGTACGCGTCGACGTGGCGGATGTATCAAAGGATGGGACAGTCACATTGCAAAAGCTGTGGGACCTATCGGGTAAGCGATCAATGAACGTGGCTGACTGGATGAGTGCACCCCTGATCCCGCGGTCGTCAGACTCGAACCACTGGTTGGAACAGGGGCCATATAACGCAAGGTCGCCAGGAGATTCGGGTGACCCTGGGACATCAAACCCACAACCATTAAATGAACCTTCTCCCTCGAGCCCGGATCCGACGCCCGAGACACATCCGCTGAACTCGCAGTCAAGACAAGACTTTATAAATTCACTTTCTCCCATTCTGCCCTCAAGGCCGGTGCTGGGCAATGCCCCTCTGCCTGCCCCAGCCGCGTCGCCAGCAGACAACAACCTTCCGTCAAGCTCGTCGGACTGGAGGACGCATCCGCTGGATTCGCAGTCAAGACAACGCTATATAGAATCCCTTTTTTCGAGTCCACAACCAAGCCCGAATGCCCCTTCGCCGGCCTCAGCCGCATTACCAGCAGACAAGGGCCTTCCGTCAAGCTCGTCGGACTGGAGGACGCATCCGCTGGATTCGCAGTCAAGACAACGCTTTATAGAATCCCTTTTTTCGAGTCCACAACCAAGCCCGAATGCCCCTCCGCCAGCCTCAGCCGCATTACCAGCAGACAAGGACCTTCCGTCAAGCTCGTCGGGTCCACACCCAAGCCTGGGGCCAAGCAATGCCCCTCCGCCAGCCCCAGCCACGTTGCCAGCAGACTCTCCATCAAGTTCGTCAGACGGGACGACAGATTCGCTGAACTCGCAGTCGCCACAACGTAAATATAAATCTTTAGGTTCACTTTATTCGAGTCTGCCCTCAAGCAGTAGGCCAGGGATGCCAGGCAATGCCCCTCCACCAGCCCCAGCCGCATTGCCAGCGGACAACGACGCTCTGTCAAGTTCATCAGACTGGACGATCGGTTCGCTGAACCCACAGTCACCACCACGTAAAAAATATAAATCTTTAGCTTCAATTTTATCGAGTCCACCCCCAAGCAGGCCAAGCCATAGTCCAGAAAGGCCAGGCAATGCCCCTCTGCCAGCCCCAGCTGCATTGCCACCAGACACCCACTCCGACTCTCTGTCAAGCTCGACGGACGACCCGACGTGGGACCCAAGATTGGAGGGCCCATCGGACCAGGTGTCGGAGGGCTCATCAGGCGACTCAAAGTGGGCAGGCTCATCGTACCGGACGTCTGCGAGCCCATCAGACCGGATCTCGTCGGGCCCAACGCGGGAGGGCTCATCGGACCACACGTCAGGGAGCTCATCGGACCAGACGCCAGGGAGCCCGTCGGACCAGACGTCGGGGAGCTCGTCGTCGATGAGAGAATCTTATTCGCCGAGCTCGTCGGGCGACCTGTGGGAGCCGACTGGGGTCAGGACTGACCTGTCCGGGCCGTCGACAGGCAGCCCACATCCACTGCCCTCGCCGTCGAGCCCAGAGTCGTCAACAGGGTCGCCTCCTCCTAGCGCGGAGCCTCAGCATGAGGGCCATTTTGCCGATTTATTTAAAGGCAAATTCAGATTCAGGCCTCGCACTTCTGGTTCCGGTAATGCAAACCCAGAGGAAGTTGTACCTAAGGTGTACATTGTTGCCTCTCCTCTCCCTCGCCTGCCAACTTTCAATGACCCGAATCACAAACATTCTGGTACAATGACCTCTTTGGCTTAACAGTCAAGGATCTTGCCAAATTTTTGAATGCTGCTGTGACCTCTCCAGATAGTGGCGTCACCCGCCATGATGTAGGCACCCTTATACGGTGTCCAACCCAGCTCCGAAACTGAAAGGAATCGATGTCGATTGGTATTCAAAACCTGAGGGACGAGGATTTCCGATTGCCAAGCGTTTTGGCTCGTAGGACGCTTGAGAGGCTCGATTAGGCTCAGGTCCGAGGAATGCCAGATATTGTCACGATTGATCGTTTAGTTTGTAATACCTCGCCAACACATTTCGACCCCTTTGGTGCTGGAATCATCAATGGGGTTAGACAGCATCATATCGTGCCAGCAAGAATTGAAATGGGTGTCAACTATATCCGGCAGTAAGATGATCTACTGTTTTGATCCCTCAGTCAATCATAAGCTACGTTTCGCGATTATTTTTTGGGGCTTAGGGCTTATATTTTCTCGGACGCTAAGAAAGAGTTGTAGCAGGTATTATTCTGTGATGTGCAAGGAGGTTCTCACTTTGAGAAGTTGACACTGCAAGGGTGATCCATCAACGGCGGTGCCCCGCGCCGACAGACAAAGTAGTGCGATGAGCAGCAAGAAAGACGACAACAGAATGACACAACTCGTATTCAGTCCTCCTTTCCATCTTCCTGGCTGACGAGGACATCGTCAAAGGGAGGAAGACCCCACTCCTCCGGAACAAAGGCTTCCAGCGAGCTCAGAATCTGGTCAGGCTTCTCCGTGAGCTGGGAGGAATCGACACTGAGTAGATTCGCATCTGGAACCCACACCACTAGTACGCGCAAAACGGGAGATCAAAGTAAGGAAAAGGCACAGGAAACAAACAGAGAGGGGAAAGATGAGTAGACGCACCGCTCATCCCAGCACGCTTACCGGCCATCACGCCTGGAATCGCATCCTCGAACACCAATCCGCGCGCCCGTTCCTCAAGCTCCTTCTCCTCAACCACATCGCCCTCCTCACCAACAGAACCAACGACCCTTCCAAGCCTACGAGCAGCAGCAAGGTACACGTCCGGAAACGGCTTGCCACGGCCTGCGCCATCATCGGACCCGCATATGACATTCGAGCCAAAGTGAGCAAACACGTGCTGCAGATGCGACGTCTTGAGCGCAAAATTGCGGCGCGAGGAGCCGGTGGCGATGGCGATTGGAACGTCGTGCGCGGCTAGATGCAGGACGAGTCGTGAGACGCCTGGTAGGAGCTGAACGTGTGGCCAGTGCGCATCTTGGGCTGCGCTGCGCTGTGTCAGATAGTCGTCGATCGTGAGCGGGATGTCGGGGAAGAAGGAGAGAAGATGGGCTGCTGAGGCGCGTTCGGCTGGAGCGGTCACGAGTGGGAGCGAATGAGCGGGAGTTGTTCTCTCGGTGGGAGGTACAGTAGGAGACAAGAAACGTACGTTTGCCCATGAGACCCGACTTTATCTCCCATGTCATCTTCACGCCATATGGTGCCAGAATGTCATCTGGGCGACGGGTCAATTTGCATGGGAAAGACCGCGGTGATAGATCGAGGATGGCTAGTTACTGGTGACTTCCGTGTAGACACGTTCTGAGTCAATCATCAGACCTGTGTGAATATGACATTATAATCAGCCAACGATCAATAAGCCTAGCTGGCAGCGCTGTTAGAGCTAGTGTATCATACCATCCATGTCAAAGATGACATATTCGATTTTCTTGTGGGATGACATGTCGTTGGCACTGCACAATGTACTATTCGTTCGACGTTTGCTGTAGATGCGTCTGGATTGACAATATCGAGTGACACGTTCCTGTCTTGAAATGAGGTTTCACAGATGCAACTTAAGGAGCCTTCCATTGATATATCAGGCACATCAATATCATCTCAGAGTTACCATAAATCAAGCCATAGCCTACATTCACCATTTCCCAGGAAACCTCTCCTTCGTCCCCCTCATATATACAATAACCCCCGAGATGTTGAGCGACTGCAGCAAGCCTCATCCCAACTCGCGCACCCGCGGCCGATCATTCGCAGCCAAGGACCGCCTTCGCATCTCACCTCCGCCCCCAACGGCATCACCCATCATTGTCACTGCCAGCCCGCTCTCCAGAATGGACAGTTGTTATCCCTGCTGTGGCAGTGTACTAGCACGGACGTGGTCTCCCCGCCGCGGTCGACGACGAGTCCTGCTCCCTCTCCTCGCTCTCGCTCTCCTCTTCCTCTTCCTTTTCTCTCCCTCGCATGACTTGCTCGGGCTTCCCCCTGCGCTACAGGGCCTCCGGCGCGTCTCACCCGCTAGCATCACCTCACTCATGCGAAATCGCGTGACTGAGATCCATGGGCTCCTGTACTACACTGTACATGAGAGCGAGTCGCTTTCCCAGGACACCCACGACCCGACCCGATCGCTGGACTTGTCAGTTTATGCAGATGGAGACACCGCGCCGAAACCGGACTGGCCTACGCGGGTTAAGGATCTCAATGCGGCAACGCCGCTGATTGTGTTCAGTAAGGTATGTTCCTTCTGGTTTTACATATTTGATGGCCGAGATAGACGGCTAAGCGTTGAGGATCACCCCGGGGCATCATCTTGATTGCTTTTTTTTAAAATTCTTTTGATATATAGACATATTGCCCGTAGGTGGCGTCCTCGGATGCTTCTTTATGCCTCGGGATGTTGTGTTGTTCACATGTTTCGTAGATATTCCAAAAAGGCAAAGGAGATCCTGGCCCAGTACGATCTCGTCCCGCAGCCCAAGATCATCGAGGTTGACCTGCGCGGTGCGTGATGTTGCCCCTCTTGACAGAAAGAATGAGCGGACATAGTGAACCATCGTTGGCTTGTTTGCAGATGACGGCGATTTCATCAAAGCCGTGCTGACGCGCCTCACGGGGCGTAGCACCTTCCCCAACGTGATTCTACACGGAAAGTCTATCGGCGGGTCCGACGAAATCGCCGCGATGCACGGGGATGGTCGACTGCGCCAATTGTTTGAAGATGAGGGCCTCATAGTGCGCGCGGAACTCAGAGATGAAGAATAATCGAGGGGAAGAACTATCTAGCCTGGAATGAACAGAGCTTCTACTGTGTGTATTTCTAGATGCTTCTTTACTATTTGCATGTAATTCGCGATCAACTTGTGCTCCGGGGTTGTTACAATGTGGACTATCATATACAGCCGTTCTGCAACCGTTTAAAGCTGTGAGCTGGGACCACCGAATCCCATTGCCGGGGTCAGACGAATATCGAGGGCGAAAACGTGAAGATGAGCAGGATAGGAGCGGTGGAAGGCACTGATATTTCGTGATTAAACTAGCGTAGGGGTTTTACGCAGCAGCGGGAAAGCGAAAATAGGGACTTATGACGCGTTTCGAGATGAGGTGGAGCTGGCCGATTTCGTGAGTGCGATTGACAAGTACTACACCCGTGGCGTACGTCGGTCGTAATGAAAAGAAAAATGAAATGATGAGACAAAGAATGGAGGAAGAATGGAGAAGCGTTGCGTTGCAGTATTGTGGAATGGACCGGAGGTCGGAGGGCGTCCATTATGTGCTCTGCCCTCCGCCACTCCCCTTGAATCCCATCAGCAGCTGGCTAGTCATGGTGGCCCATACCGTTTAGAAGAGTAAAGAGGGAGGCTAGGCGGGTTTCAGAAAGTGAAGAGTGGTCACGTGTCGGCAGGAAGGGCTTGCAGACAAAACAGAAATAAGAGAAAAGGAGATCAAGAGAGGTAGCCGCAGATGGCTTGATGCAATCGCCGCTCCGTCTGCCAGTTAGAGCATTCCCAGGTTCGAGCGTATTGAGTGACAGATAGTAGATAATATGTACAGTATGTCCGGGACCAATAATGACTTCCTAGATACAATCAAAGACAACAACCATCGATCGCCGACTCGGAATAATACAATACCACTCAGAAATAAGACCCCGCACCGGCGTAGGCTGGTCTGGTGGCAGGACTCGTCGCACTCGGCTGGCCATCGGGGCCATCAGGAGAGGATTCCGAGTCAGCTAGATCGAGCGAGTCGGCATGCCTGCGGATGAATTCGATCGAGCCAGGGCCAAATGCAGGAGTGGGCGGCACAAATGCTTTGGCGGCGACTGCGAGGCGACCGGCCGGCACGCTCGTCTGCAGCTCAGCCTGTGACGGCACCAGCTGAAACGACAACTAAGAGGACGGTGAAGTGAAAGCAGCGCAATCAGCAACCATATATGCATCTCGGAACGCCTACACGCGGAACAGAAAAATCAAAGCACGTACAGTATCGTTCATCCGCGTGTAGTACCGCAGGAACTGTGCCACGTCCTCCGCTTCGATCACAATGTGTTCGCGCCGATCCCTGCGCTCATCGCGGCCTTCCTCCTTCCCGCCTTTGCGCGTACCGCTATCACGCAGCGTGTCCAGATCACGCTTCGCCCATCCAAGGAACCCGACTGCCATCCCATGCGCATCTTGTGCTCCCTTTTCCGCACCAAGCCACTTGCGCGCAAGCGCGCCATGCAGCGCGGCGGTGTCACGTGCATATAGGAGAAGTGACTCGGTCACTTCCATGTTGTTCTTGCGCGAGGCAGGGATGCGCATAAGCGATTCTGCAGAGGCGCAGAGGGCAGCAGCTTCGAGATGTAGCTTGGCTAGGAGCGCTGGAGATGGATGCGAGGCGGGGAGAGGTGGACCGGGTGTAACGACGCTGTCGTATGAGGATTTAGTCATCAGTTTGCGGATCGCGAGCGATTGTGCAGAGGCAAGGGCAAGTCTGTCCAGAAAGGAGGTAGTCGTTATGAGCAATTTCGCGGACCAAAGACGGTGAGGGAAAGTGAAAAGACGGCGCACTTTGATAATGCCAGGGAAACCTCTTTGCTTAGCTCAGGCGGACGTGAACGCCCTGTTTGCCAACCTGGAGTTTGCTCTGCACCCGAGAGAACGGTAGTGCTAACGTGCTCAAAAAGCCCACTTGCCCTGCAGAACAGTGTGACGGCAAAGCCGAGTTTCTCGTCCTTAGCTTTGCGTTCTACATCGGAGATGCCACGCTCGCGCTCGTATGTGCCGAGGGCCACAACGTTCAGTCTTGCGAGATTGACAAGCGCAAAGCCGTAAGTCAGGAGCGTGAATACGAGCTCAGAAGGGAGGGTAGGGACTGAGAGGCGTGGAGAGTTATTGAAGAGATGGGCTGAGAGCGTGGTGCGCCAACTGAACACTGTAAAGCGTCGGGTGGAGATGATAATACAGGGGCAATGTGAATTTACCTGGATCTTGAGTCTGCACGAGATCGCCACTGGCCGCGCACTTGACAACGGCATAGAGATGTGGAAGATACTCCTCTATTGTCTACTAACCTGATAGTAAGATTCTGATGATTTATCGTGTTTCGTAGCTGAGACGCGCCTTGACAAGCCTGAGATAGTCCTTGTCCCCGTCTCCGTGTTTACTCTCCTTGAGCAATGCGCGCAAGTTGGCGCGTGCTTGGGTTGCATCGGATATATGAGATGGGTAAACGTCTGAACCGCTATAGAAATAGTCCACGAAGGAGAGCGAGCCTGTCGTAGGCAGCTCGAATGTGTAGACGGGGACGCTGCTCATCTCATCGGATGTGCATCAAAGATCGGGTGAGATGGGATGACGCCGTTCGGCCGGTCCGGTTGCTCCATTTGTGGCCGTCGGGGGTGGACGCCGACGGTCCTCAAAGGGACAAGCCGAGTCAAAGAGAAAGTTGTTCTCCTTTTCTTTTCATCCTACCACCATAGTCACGGTCATTCTCTTTTTAGATTTTCGTACTATCGACCAAATATCTGCTTTCTTCGCTTTCCTCGGTTTGCCTTCCTTTCTTATCTCGTTTTCTGAACAATTGACCAACCGTACCTCGGACGTACCCTGCAGACACTTCTCAATTTTCGAAAGACGACAAGCTCATGGAGTCCAAGTATTCAAAGCCACCCCTTTCAAATCCGATCCTCCCCCCTAAACCATATTCTCACGTCTCTGAGTTCAAGTTTTCTACCATTGGGCAAGGCCCCTCTCTTTTACAGAGGATGAGTGATGGCCCTGGCGTTGCAAATCGTCCTCCTCAATCAGATCTGCATGCTTCTCATGAACAAGATAATGCGACATTGCCTCAGCCTCTAATAACTGGTCCCTCTTCCGCTGACCCTGGTCAATCTGTGAAGTCTATTCCGACTCAACGCGGCATCTCTCTTGCTCCTATCTCCACATCGTTGCCCCCTTCGGATTCTCAAAATGACGTTAAACCCGCGCAGCCCCCGGACCAGATCCGCGCGTCTGTCTTCCCAGATCTCCAATATCCAAACACTCCCGACATCGAGAGTCCTGTATCGTGGGAGTCCAGCATTGCATTCCCACAACCTGCGCCCATGGATCAGGATGCTCCTCGCTCTCAACTCCCTGATACACGGAACTTGCCCCCAGTACCTGCCGTCGGTGGCATTGCTAGTGCTGTTGACGGAGCTCCTGATAGTTCAGCCGATTCCTTCTCATCGGCCTCGTCGCAAATCAGTGATGCAGCTACTTCTATCGAGCCCGAGCAAGTTCGCAGGCCTGTCGAACACCTCCTCAAAATTGCCTCTGTGCGCCAGGAGAGTATGACGAAACGACGCGAAACATTTGACTACCGTTCTGGCGAGCTTTCTAACTTCTGCGCGGAAGCGATGCGTGCTGTACAAGATCTACAGGACAAGATTGAATCTTTCAAGCAGCTGGGCGAAGAGACGCGGGCGCAGGCGGAGCAGACAATTCAAGAAGCTATAAAAATGCGCGAAATGGCCGATCGTCTAATCTCATCTGTTGGGACACTCAGTGAGGACATGGTCGGGGCGAAAAATCAAGTGGGTCGTGCGGTGGAACGTTCCGAACAGATGACGCGCTTCGTGCGGAAAAGCTTTGATTGGTTGGCAATGTTGCGCGCACGGGAGCAGGAGAAGGTCGCAGCTATTCGTGCAGAAATCGCGGAGCAGGAGCTCGCGGAGGCAGTTCGTCGCCAGCAAGAGTTACAACAAGAGCTAGAGCGCCGAAAGGTTGAAGAACAACAAAAGAAAGAGGTCGCTCAACGAGAAGAAGCAGAGCGAGAGGCGCTAAGAAAGAAGATGGAAGAAGAATCCGAAGCAGCAAGGAAGAGATCATACGAGATGCGTCGTGCCGAGGCTATGGCAAAAAAGTGGGGCTCGACAGAGGCACATGTTCAGTCTATCCAAACAGAGCGCGAGAGAAGAGTAACTGATGCGTCCGGCTCCAACGTTGTACCATCTACCCGTGGTTCCCTTCCACCTGGCGCAATCATTCCCTCTGCTCCTAACTCCCATGGCGCTGGGATCTCCACGTCCGTTACCCCTTCTCAAGTCGCTATTCCTGCTCCATCTCGATCGCCTGTCGCCGGGACTGGCGAGGTACAGGAATTCGTTCCGGCCTCCCATCCTTTGCCATCGTCCAATACTAATAAAGTCAAAACGGTACCTGCGCTCGTATCCTTCGTCCCTGCACAGACGGACGCTGGGCGTGCAGTCAACACGGACTCGCCTTTGAGTTCAACCACCCTCGCGTCTGAGTTGCACGTGCGCAATAACGTTGAGGCATCACAGCATCCTCTTCCCAACCATTCTACGCGTGATCATGCGCAGGGGCAGATACAACCCCAAATGCCGAGACAAGCAGCTACACCGCCGTCGCATCAGGTCGAGGTTAAGCGCGAGCCTTCCGCAGAGGCGCTGCCTGCTGCGCCAGTAAAATCGTCCCTCGACAACGCAAATACAGGTCAATCCCATCACCATCAGCCGGTTGTCAGCCTCAGTACAGCAAGCCACAACGGGAACGTGGACCAACAACCTCCTATCTTCGAGTCGCAAGCAACTTCATCGCATGTCGCACAGACCGAGGACCGTGGCCCCCGCAGCGATCCGTCGGGGACATCTTCCCAGTCTTCGCAGGATAATCGCCCGCGAGATTTTATTCATCACAATGTAGATGTGGTCCCAGATAGGCGAGCGCACAGAAGGCAAGATTCTGTATCGAGTGATCGGTCCGTGCCGCATTGGAACTATCGCGATCGTTCTTCAAGTACCCCCTCATCGAGAGAGCGTCGGTCTCGGTCACCTTCGCGTTCACCTTCTTACCCGCGCAAGCGGCCGCGTTCGTCAGATTACTGGTCTCCTGAGCGGCCAATCGCACGTGCCCGACAGGAAGATAATTGGGACAGATTTCGGCGTTATAATGGCTATGATCGGGGAAGGCGAGGCGATAGTCCTAATCACTATCGACACCCTCCGTCTCGAAAAAATGTCTACTGGCGGTCACCTCCGCCACCCCCATTACCACGACACTTCCGCAATGAACGTTCTCCGCCGAGGCGTAGCCATCACGAACGCACGCTTGCAGCTCAACATGTTCCCTTGCGAGTCGCAGAACGGAGGCCGGCCGAGTACTGGCCGAGTACCAATACGCGGCATTATGAGTCGATCTACGAGGGAGTAGATGCTCGTCGTATTATCGAAATGGAAGAGCAGCCGAGATTGCAGCAACATGAGCGACAACGGCATTTGCCAGGCCCGAACGAGCATGATCAAATGCCAACTTCCTCGCTTAGTCGAGAGGAGGTCGAAATAGATCTCTTTGACCGGATTAGTATGGAAGAAGCGGTCGATCGTGGGCGTGGGCGAGGACGCCCGCCACCTGACATAGTGCGTGGTGGGTCCAATGCCCGGCGCGGAATGCGGGGAGCTTCCAGCAGCGGCCTCCGGCGCAGCGGCGGGCCTGGGCCTAAACCAGCATTGTTATCACGGATAACTGAGACTGGGACCCGCCTGGCACCTGCGGCACCTGCTCCGTCGTTGTCCGATCGCATGCAGCAAGATTAAGATTCCTCAATAATTTTCGAAAGCATCGCGGAATGTCTCACTTCTTAACTTGAAAGCCATCAAACAATTTGCATTTTCTTGGCCAGGGAGTCTATCCCCTTCCCTCACCTATCGTTCTTTTCCGTCATATTGCTTTATACCTGAATTTGGTCCTGGTGGGAGACAAATTGCTCACATGAGTGGACGGTATCGAATGCGAATCGTATTTATCTGTTCGTACCTAATGCGAATATGATACTTTTGCCCCTTATGCTCCGACGCGACGCAAATTTGAGTTAACCTGTTATAGCGCAACTGATAACACGATGATTAGCTTGCAGCATGTTGAGTCCCTACTGCGTTCAGCAGTCATCTGGTAACAGGCGGAAAGACGGCGGAAGGTAGGCTACTGTGCTGTGTCAGCTCCGATACTTCTCACATCGATCGAGTAACAGTCTCGTCATGGTTCACTGAATACGGGCTAGTGGGTACTGGTATATCTAATTGTCGAACTCGAGATCCGGTCTATCTACGATTGACTGGCTGGCTGGCCGCAATGACGTGAAAAAGTCTAACTGAACAACCACGGTGCAACTGCGCCCTGTATCCTCATACTCGACCACCGCTCAGCTTGATCTTGAAAGAGATATGAGTACCAGTTGGCTTCCACGACTCTGGGTCGCGGATCTACGCGGACTCTGACTTGGAAGTGCTTGAGAATATCGTAAAACCAACCGAGGCGAAGACTGTTACCGAGAACTGTAGAATGATGGTGGGCGGGCAAACTCCACGTCTACCGTCACAAACTTGGTCACTGCCCTCCAGGACTCAACCAGTATACAGTACATCTCAGTTGTCTCACATTTAGCATCAAGGGTTTGGAATAGCACCAACGTGTAATGTTTGAATCCTGCGCGTCCCAAGTTGGCAGCTAGTGGTTCTACTGTGAGGATACCGTCTCTTTTAAATAAGCGATTTCAAGTTCATGGCTCGGGGCCGCGGAATCGCGGCGATGATGGGAACATCTCTCCATGCCTTACGTCGATCATTTCCCCATCAGATCGGGAGTCCGAGAGAGATTCAGTTCGTCGCTGGGTGTACACCTGTGCATCAAGCCAGTTAATTAATGTAACAACGGTTGTGGAAGGAAGTCACTTCGCCTGTTATGGGGTTCGCGCCGGTTTACATAATGTACAGTATTATGTGAGCCCTTTGGAAGTGCGACACGACACCGCACCCCTAGAGTGTGGCTTCAGTGGACATTTGAATGCATATAATGCGTTCAAGGCTGCCGATGAAAGCTATATTGTATGTTTATTCACTCTCTCCATTGATACAGCTGCTGATGGGAAGATAACCAATAATTTCGAAATTCGAATAACTCGAAATTATTTACCCCATTTGATGCGGCATCAAATTGATCTTGCTTGTCAGACACCCTCGTCTCGAGGGAGAACCAGATCAGGTAATGGAAGTCATCAGCGGAAAGCTCAGAAGATCGTCGTGAGAGGCTCGAGATGGCATGAGCTCCCGGAGGTTGATTCCATCTTACGGGAGTCTAAGGTTTCTTTATTAATAACCCCTCGCAAGCGCCAGTACGTCGTTGTGACAAATAGCAAATGAAGTTCTGATGGATTTAACTGATGGATTTAGCTAGGTTAAGTTACTATGATTGACCGGTCCTTCTGTGCCTTCCATTTCAAACTCGCACGAGTCAATGAAATTCGGAGGGCCAGACTCACAGTAACGGAGCATTCCGGCTTATTCGGCGGACTCGGATTCTTTCCAATAGGTGGTGTAGGTGGCAGAGAAACTGTATAAAGTGGGATGAAATTATCGTTAGCCCCTATGCGTCCTTCATTGTTTGTCGCCGCCTTCGCCGCTGCAAACGGCGTGGCAGCCAGCCGAACCCCAAACACCAAGAACCCCGGTAGCTCTGCCGACGTTTCCTCATACCTTAGCAATCTTGCTCCCGTTGCGAAGGACGTTCTGCTAAATAGAGTTGCAGGACATTCTATAGGAGCTGACGTGAATTTTTGTCGCATCCTTCCTCCCCGCTCTCGACACTAATGGTATTTGATTCACTTCTCAGCCTGGTGTCACCATAGCCGTCCTTCCCGAGGAAGGCCGCCCTGATTACCTCATTTATTGGCTTCGCGATGGTTGCCTTGCTTATCACGCTTGGCTCGTCGAACTCGAGATTGCTGGTAACACCGATGTGACACTGCGCGCGAACGTTGACGACTTTGTGCATGCCTTAATTCGGACCCAGCACGTTGTTAGTCCCGCCGGAAACGTTTTCACAGGTGGACTTGAGGAGGCATTATTCGATCTTCAAATCGGCAAAATTACGAATAGTAATTATCGTGTTGGTTCTCCTGCAGCTGGTACGCCATCTATCTATCTGACATCCGTCCGAAATCTAAAGTGTCTATTTCCAACGACAGACGGTCCCCCGCTCCGTGCATTAGTCCTGATCAAGTATGCTGAGTGGCTTCTTCTACCGGAGCAACATAACGGCACGTGGGTCGCCGATGTCCTCTGGCCTGCCATCAACCTCGACCTCCAGTGGATTTCCCAACACTGGAACGAAAGCTCGTATGTCTGGCATACCTTGCGCGTTATGATCACGTCTTTGAACTCGATGTTCATCGTAGATGGGATCTCTGGTGGGCTCCCGTATGGGGAGGTTCATATTGGACATCCTCTATGCAATATCGCGCCCTACGGGCGGGAGCTCGTCTATGTCGCTTGATTGGCCGCGAGACGGATGATCTTAGTTATGATGGTGTCGCATCGTTGGTCCTCGAATATGTCCAGGTAAGTACACCTGCCCCCTTCAGGTTCTGGGAAAATTGAAACACCTCACCCTTGTAGACTTTCTGGAACGAAAAGGAAGGATTTATGACCGAGACGACTATCACTAATGTGACCACAGGCGGCCGCTCTGGTATTGGGGCAGCACCTTTGACTGTATCTGTCCTCAACTTCGATCCAACGCTGGGTTGCGATCCCGTGACATTCCAGCCATGTTCCGATCGCGCCCTCTCGTCCCTCAAAGTTGTTGGTGATGCCTTCAGAGAGCTCTTCCCTATAAACAAGCAGCTACCTCCTACTCAATCTCCATTCTTTGGTTTCTTCCTCGAAGACCAGCTGTTCGGAGGCCAAGTAAGATGACAATCTATCGGTCTTCTCAACTTGGTGCTCGGCTGACTATGACCATGGCTTCACTTTAGGTACAATACTTTGCGTCGTTCAACGTCGCAGAACAGATCTTTGACGCGCTCATCACATGGAACATAATCGGCCAGCTGGAAGTCACGGACGTCTCGCTCAAATTCTTCCGGCAATTCGATAAGAACATCAAAATCGGGGTGTACCGCAAGGGTTCCAAGACGTACGACCAGTTGACGCATGCCCTGAAGATTTGGGCTGAGAACACCCTGCGGTCGCTCGCTCAGCGCACGCCCGAGGATCTCGTCCTCCCGTTGATAATGAACAAGACTACGGGAGAACCTGAGCCACCGCGAGGCGCACTTCGCAGCCAAGTTGCCGTGCTCGGTGCTTACCACTCGTACAAAGGCCTCATTCCTCCGTCGTGGGCTAATGGCTATCCCCGTGCCAAGAAACTATGGACGGATATGGGTATGCCCCTCGACTTGGACTCAGAGCGTGAACAACATTGCCATGGTATCAGTAATGCAGATGATGAGAGTCAGATCAAATTTGGTCTTTGGTCTTTGACGTAATGTAACTTAGGCCGGGGTTTATGAGACCCACATGTGTCATGGTGGGCTACAAGTCGACTGTTCTTGTCTTCTTTCAAGTTAATATTAATGGCACGTTCTGTGAAATATACTCCTTTTTATCCCCAGTGGCACGATATCTGCAAAACTCCCTATGTCGACGCAGGAAGACTGACTTGACAATTCCCGAGAAAAGAATCAGGTACAATTCGGAGCTTGGAGCTTCATGTTGAAGATCTGGGTGCTGAGCGAGTACAGCGACGTACTGTCACGGTGTATCCGGGGCTTTAATATCTGGCACTATGACATTTTAAGAGGGCAACCGCCCTGCGCGGCATGCACAGTGCACTCTTTCGTCCTAGCCATCACCATCACTCCCAGGCCTAGGATTGATTTGTTTCCGACCACCGCCTCCGAGTCCGGACAACCATTCAGATTCCAGTGGTTCCTATATTGTTAGTCCAACTTTCCTGTGTCTACGTAAACGCTGTCAATCGCAGTACTCTCTGTTCTTATAGACAGTTCCCTGCTCGGAGAGAAACGGAGGACATAAGTGTATGCGATGGCCACATAATCATCGTAAGGTATAGCGAGCGTTATGACCGAGAGGTTAAGGTGGAAAACGAGGAAAAGGTGGAGTGACCATGCAAAACTAGTATAGTGCATGTCCATGGGGTTACCATATATGTTATGGGTGTCCAGACATTGCGAATCGTCAACGAGAAGACCACGGCCGGGGTGGGGACGAAAATATGGGAGGTGTGCAGGGGGTGTGGGTAACAGTCCACGCGATGGATGCGTAGTCCGTGGTTCAAATACGGAACCTGGGTTCTAGTATCGAAGCCAAGCCTGCGGGTGTTCAGCGACGGGCCAGGGTTATAGGACGGCCTGCGTTCTGACGGGCATCAATGAATGAGGTGAACGCGTTATCGACATCGCCGCCACTTGAAAATGTGAGTTCCTGCAGCTCCGGTAACAGTTCCAGAGGGTTTTCTCCATCGTCTAATCGTAGGCAACGAGAGAGTTCCCCCATGAGGCCGTCGGGGATGCCAAGAGTCTTCACATTGCGAAATGACCTAAGAAGTTGGCGCCACTGGGTGCGGTCGACCACGTTGTGCTCTTCAGATGACCGATTATGCGCCCTGTGCTCAAAAGTGAGATGCTCCACCGTCGAGAATATTTGGCTCAGCGCATTGAAAATTTGTGCCGCGGAGGATACCTGCCAGTCGAGGTGCCAGCAATTGACAGTCATAGAAAAGGCATGCGTCTCGGCCACATCACGGGGATACACAGTTACGTCAACTTCCTCGTCAGAGAACAGGAGCTCGGCACGGCTGAGCCTGAGGTTCTCTGTTGTGTTTATAAACTGAAGGAGACGTGGAATAGTAAACGTGAGTTGGTTGAAGAAGATGATATCGAGCTTCTCGAGGAGAGGAACAGTGATCCGACCAATAACCGCTTCCATGTAGGCGGTGGAACCTCGGAATATAAACTGGCGAAGGTTAGGAGGTGTGACATGGGCCATGATTGGTGTACGCATGATTTGCCTCTCCACATCACGGTTGGGGACAGGGTAATCAAAAAAGATCATGAGCACCTCCAATTGTGGCATGAATGAAGTCCATTGGAGCAGGGTATTCGGGTGGACGTAGGTGGATGGGTGGATAATAACAAGACATAATGCGATGAGGCCTATAGCAGTCGTAATTAATCGACATCCTGTCGGAAGGGCAAAGCCAAACAGCAAGAGGTGACGTAGATGTGGTGCCTGAAATGTTTCAGGAAGTATGAAGATCGCATTCTCTTCGCTGACACTTCTAGGCGTAATAATAAAGTGTTCTAAAATTGGATATTCCTCGTCGATGGCCAAGATGAGTTTCTGCAGTATTGGAGCACGCGATCGAAGGCGGATGCGACAGACACGATCGCGTTGCTTGAGAGAGAGGAATATATCTTCTTCATCTTCTGCNAATGTTGTCATCGTCGTCATCGTAATCAATAATGAGCGGGAGGGGTGGGGAATGTTCCAACATGTCTGCGACGGGCGTGCCGAATGTACAGACAAGGTAAAGATCCAGGTGAGATGTTGACCCAAATATAAGATTCCGCCATCTTTGGCAAATGTGTGCGAGTTTGTACCACCACTTCTCGCGGGTCCATTGCTTGTCCCATTCGAAACGGACTTCGTCATCGTCGTGTTCATCCAAAATGGCCAGCCGATAGAGACAAAATATATTAAGAAGGGAATCATCATCGAGGATGTGGATCGACACAGTATATGGACTGCGGGTGTTTACTCACAAGCTGATAAATAGGATAAGAGAGATGAAACCGTACCTCTGCCGTTGGGACTCGCTTGCACCTTGGCCGATTCTTTCGATGTATTGAAGGGAAGAGGTAGAACTTGAAGGCGTGAGAAAGGACATGTCAGGATAGTAGTAAGTATCGAGTATCGAGGATGGACGACGATGTGGTTGAGACAAACGCTAGCTAGCCTCGCGTAATCCTCATGTAACCTTGTGTAGGAACCGTTTTACTGGGCGGCCCGGGCGCAGACCTGCTGTTTCCACTGGTCTAGACTCGGAGCACTTCTGCGGCTACTGTAGAGTGCCCACACAGTAAGGAGAGTATCATCCCTAATGTCCGGATCTCAGGTCGCTCCGCTCGAGTCAAGTCCATCATGAAGCAATGTATAGTCCAAGAAACAACTGTTCGACCCTTGGTTCGACCTCTCCGCGCCGCGAAAAGTGCCATGGTGTCTTGTTGTGTTTTATTTGGCACCTATTTGGTGGTCATAAGCCATCATTTATCAGGCTCAACATCATGGCATACGAGTAAACATTCTTCAAAGAAAAACATAGCATCCACAAAACTACCAACATCTTACAGAGAAACCTCCTTCACCGGCATGCATCAGCTTTTGGCGCGAATCCGTTTCAAGCATGAATCCCGACCTGGAACTGATTCCCACTACCAGTCTGATCATGATGATGCCCATACCCGACATTGTAATCGTTAACAACCGTGTCGTTCCAACAGTGCTTCGAGAAATGAACACTGGCCCCGTGTGCCCACGATCGTGGAATCAACCCATTATACGCATCTACACGCTAATGGCCGCCACAACAGTGAATCGTGCCTCGATGACCCACAGGCAGCCCAGTCGAGCGATCGATAGCCGCAGTAAGGACGTAGTCCTCAGGCATGTGTTCAGAGAGGAACAGGAGCGTCCTCTCGGCCCCAACTCGTCAAAGCGTACGCCAAGGTCTCATACACCTCGGAACCCTTTTTGTACGTCCCAGTTTTGACATTCTGGTCGAACTGCTGGAAAAACCCGAGGGAGAGGTTTGTGATTTGGAGTTCCCCGAGTAGATCCCATGTCATGAGAGCATCGAATAACTGTTCCGAGGCGTGTAACGTGGCGAAATAATGTGCCTGGTATGGAAACTGAATGCGACCCAAATGAGGCGAGGGATTTGATATCTCACGCGTCCTCCGAAAATCTGTTCTTCGTAAAAAATGTATCACCGAGAACTTTCAGGTTCGATAGCGCACGATCAGAACATGGTTGAAACGTTGCAGAGTCGCAACCCAACAATGGGTCAAAGTTGAGCACCGCAACAGTACCAGGCACCGATCCTTTACCAGATTGTCCGCCTTTCTCGACGTCAGTTACGGTAATCTCGCTCATATATCCTTCTTCCTCATTCCAGAATGTCTGTAGGGTGAGATGAGTGTCGATGTCGGGAATGTACGACGATGGTGGCTCACCTGGAGATAGTCAAGGATCATCGAAGCATGGCTTTCATACCCGCGCTACTATCACGGCCTATGTTTCGACTGAGGCAGCTCCTTCCTGCCTTTAGCGCGCGATACTGAAGTGAAGAGAGGCAGGTGTTGGGGGCCGGAACTTGCCGAGTAGAATCAGGTCAACTCATGATGAGAGCACATACCCATAACTACCCCGGTATTCCACAGCGGTCTAGATAATATTCAAAGGACTCGATGTTGATCCAAATTTGTCCTCACAACACCGCATTCCCAGTTCCTCGCTCAAAATAACTTGTGTAGTACCGCGCAGACCCCGTGGTATGGTCCGTCGTAGGATGCTGGTTAGTACCACGCCTGGGTGTAGCACTATCTAGGGAAATGCTCAGAAAAAGGACAGGCCATACAACAAAATGAGGTTCGGTGCGCACCTCACCTCTGACGGCACCACTCTTCCCGCTGGAGAGCAGGAGGACTTCGATGTGGTATGCGGAGAGTTGGAACAGTTTTCGCACAGTATGGCCGAGGTCGTCGGGGCCAGCAATATAATATCGTATGACTAGGAGAAAGTTATTTTGGGATAAACAGACTGATTGGTATGGATGGCTGAGATTGAGGATTTATTCGTACTCACCTTGGCACAAGACTGTACGAGGGCACGCGCTTTGCAAACATCCAACTCGGAATGGCCAATTCACTCAAACAAAGCAATCTGGTCAAATATGAGCGAGGGCGAGGTTTCGCGTAGTGTTTCGATATAACCTAGTATGAGGTCGAGCAAGGTAGGAGGGGTCATCTTTGAGGGAGAGAGGTCAGGTAATTGAATCGGGACATCAATCGAGCCTTGCTCTAGCTTCTGGGTCAGTCATACTGAAGCCCTATATCACACGGAGTATAGAATGGAAAGGGGCCTAGTAAAGGCGATGAAATGGCCTTCCACCTTGTGAGGTCAGGAGAGCTTTTGACATAATCCGATACTAGCTGGTGTAAAAGGAGAACAGAGCTGCTCCGGGATCGACGAACCTCGTGGGAACGGCTCAACCGGAAGGCGGGAGATGCGGAACCGCCCTCTCGCCACGTCATTAAAGACAGACCTTGGCTGGTTATTGTGGAAACGGTTTGGCCTCGGAGACATTGATATGCCCTGTTTCACCCGTCTAGAGCACCAGCATACAGACAGACGTTAGCATGTCCCGAACTACATGCAGTGATTCTGAACTAATCAACAGAATCGCGAGACTGTAAGCTTCGATCACCCACTGTCATGGCAGCATAATTGAACGGCCAAAATTTTTAGATGGGAATAGGTCTGGAGGGAAATGAACGCGGACGTGTCAAGTGCGAACCCGCCGTGCATGTCGCGGGGCACGCGACACATCCCCTACGAGATCACGTGAATTTGACGGGCTCATTTTCAAAAACTGATGTGCCTGAACGAACCTGCCTGAGCCCTGAAACCAGTGGGAAACCGTGACCAATAGCGCAGACGCGGCATAATGCATTTCTTCCTGGGAAATGTACCCACCTTTAGCCCAGACTTTCAAGAACGATATCCCCTTTGTCGACGACTACTAGTGATCGGTTGCAGCAAGCGATTACCGTGACTGTCTCGGCCTCAGGCAATTCCAAAGGCAGTTCTGAGTCTGCACCTCCATCATCCGGTGGTATCGATATTCCACAGATTCCTCGGGACATCACTGCGCCCATGTCTGCTGATCCTTGCGATCAAGTCACCACCGCCATCTATATCTCTAATCTCTACTGTGGAAGGTACTGTGACGTCCCGTCAACTCGTCTTAACCGGCCATAGCAGTCTGATTTGCAGCCCACAGCTGTATCCGTACTATTCAGCATACCCTACAAGTACTCATCCCCTCACCCCTTTCCATTCGCATATCCATCCTTTCTCGACGTGTAACCGTTTGCCATCCCACCGCCTTATCGCATCTTGTCATTAAGGAGGCTATTCAAGATGCTGGTTTCCAAATTGCGGATACTACTGCAGCCGGCTATGTGCAACCATCCGAGTCTCTTGATTCCTCACACTCGCACTCGTGTAGGGCGAAGAATCACCTGGAACAGTGCCTAGTTTGTCAGCACAAGCTCGGCAGTGGATCGGAGACGGTCAAAATGGCAAAACCCTCGACGACACCTTCGAGCTCGGCTCAGCAAACCCCATTCCAGGCCTGCCTTCCTCAGGGAGCAGTCACAAACGGGATAGACTATTCAGATAACTTACCCCATCGCCTCACGCTTTCGGTGGGCGGGATGACCTGTGCATCGTGTATAACCGCGATAACTGAGGCCCTCTCCCAACTATCTGGCGTGCATGATGTGTCTGTCTCGCTTCTCGGCCACTCAGCTACAGCCATCGTGGATAACAAGGCTATCGTAGGAGACATACTCGAAACTTTACAAGACATAGGATATGAGGCTGAGGTTGCATCACTCCAACCCCTGGATCCAGGAATAACAACCAAAAAAATGGATGGATCACTTCACGTTACACTCTCTGTTGGTGGGATGACTTGTGCTGCATGCCCTCCCACCATCATCCAATTGATCTCGGAACTGGAAGGTATCACAGATGCTTCGGTTAATCTCGTCGGAAATTCCGCATCCATGGTGGTGAAGAACAAGGAATTAATTACGGGAGTGCAAGAGGCTATCAAGTCTGCAAAATACGAAGTATCTGTAGCAAACGTGGAGCCTACTACGGGGGCTGTGCAGGAGCGACGTACTATTGCTTTGCGTATAGAGGGCATGTTCTGCCCGTAAGTCGCCGTAACTAAGACTTACCTGCAAAAGCTTGATACATCCCATTAGCCGTTGTCCCGAAAAAATTACGCAATGCCTCGACAAAATCAGCCAGATTATACACACGGAGCCGCCAACTCTCCAGGATCTCATTCTCCACGTCACTTATGAGCCGTCTCCACCTGCCTTCACCATACGTGATGTTATCTCCGCCATTATGTTGTCCAACACTCCCCAATTCGGAATCACAATCCATAGCCCCCCTCCTCCAGAGGACCGCGCTCGGTTAGTACAGGTCCAGGAGAGACGCAATATCCTTTATCGTCTAGGTTTCTCCGTCATTGTTGCCATCCCGACTTTCATCATCGGCGTTGTCTTCATGAGTCTAGTATCATCCAGGGACCCTACCAGAAAGTTTCTAATGGAACCTATGTGGACGGGCAATACGTCACGTATCGAATGGTCGCTGTTCTTCTTGGCTACACCTGTGATGTTTTACAGTGCTGGGAGTTTCCATAAGCGATGTTTGAAGGAAGTACTCGCCCTGTGGGGCAAGGGGAGTCGTACGCCTCTGTGGAAACGCTTTCTCCGCTTTGGGAGTATGAATATGCTAGTACGCTCCTTCCTTCCCCACTTGCCCATCAGCTCAGCTGTCTTCAATATAATAGGTATCTTCTGGTGTTTCGGTGGCGTATTTCTCTTCTATCGTCTTGCTTGCCCTGGCAGCTTCGACATCACCATCCCCGGACGGTCATGCCGATACATCAACATACTTTGATTCTGTCGTCTTCCTAACGATGTTCCTTCTCATTGGTATGCCCCTTAACTGTCATGCCGAGTAGCACCGCTAACCTTAATCCAGGCAAATACATAGAAGCTTACAGCAGGAGCCGCACAAGAGATGCCATTACTAGTCTCGCGAAATTGAAGCCTGTCGAAGCACTCGTCGTGACTTTGGCAGACAAGAAATATCCGGTTGCATGCTTTGGCTGTGAAGATGAAGACGTCGAAATGGGAAAGAACATCGAAATAGAAAAACAAATTACTGAGCCCGGTGTCAGAGTACAAAATGTCCCTGTCGATTTGTTGGAAATTGGTGACGTCATTCGGGTACCATCTGGTTCAACGCCTCCTAGGGATGGCATAGTTGTCTCCGGCCAATCACTGTTTGACGAGAGCTCAGTAACGGGAGAGTCCAAGCCAATCAAGAAAAACCCTGGGGATAATGTATTTCTGGGAACCATCAACGTCGGGCAAGCAATAGATGTGAGAATAAATGTAGCAGAGGGAGAGACCATGTTAGTTTCGTCGTTCTCTTCAAAAGAGCGATATTCTCACGGTTATGCAGGCTTGATCAAATTATCACTGTGGTCCGCGACAGTCAAACAAGAAGAGCGCCCATAGAGCGTTTTGGGGACATCTTGACGAGCTACTTCGTTCCCGTTGTTACACTACTTGCTCTCCTGACATGGTCGATATGGCTTAGTCTAGGATTGAGTGGCGCACTTCCACGCAGCTATCTCGATAAAGACGTAGGGGGTTGGCGTGAGTGCCGACTGCTATTGCTATTGATAGATTTGTTCGTTTATACCTCTTTCACCAGCGGCGTGGACGCTCGAGTTCGCAATTGCCGTCTTCGTTGTTGCATGCCCTTGTGGTATAGGCCTCGCGGCGCCAACAGCTCTTCTCGTCGGCACTGGTATCGCAGCAAAGTTCGGAATCTTAGCTCGAGGAGGGGGCGAGGCCTTCCAGGAGGCTGCCCAGCTCGACCTTATCGTCTTTGATAAGACGGGGACACTAACAGAGGGTGGTCGGCCTTCCGTCACCGACTGCGAAGACTTATGTGACAGGAGCCCATGGAAGCGTGAATCTGTGCTTGGATTGGCAGCTGAGCTCGAAGCGTCCAGTTCCCATCCTCTCGCCACGGCTATTCGTTCATATTGTGAACGAAACAACGCCATTCTTCATCCAGCTAGCTCTGTGGAGGAAACGCCAGGTCGGGGACTCAAGGCGACGTTCAAGGATATGGGTTGCTCGGCAATCATCGGAAATGAAGTGTGGATGGCAGACCATGGGGTTGATGTCCCGATTGAAATCGCTGACCGCCTGGAGTCCTGGAAGTTGGAGAGCAAAAGTGTTGTCTTGCTTGCTGTTAGTCAGGACGATACAAGTGGGGCATTGGTAACAAGTCCTTTCAAGATCCTTATGCTATTTGCCATTGCGGACCCGCTTCGTCCCAACGCTAAAGCTGTCATTTCCCACTTGCAATCTCGAAAGCTGGCAACCTGGATAATCTCTGGTGACAACAGAACTACTGTAAAAGCTGTAGCGAAACAGGTAGATATACCTGAGTCCAACGTGATCGGAGGCGTGCTCCCCCAAGAGAAGGTAGATATTCCGGTAATAGCTTGCGAATATCGGCATGACGTTATCTCGACTATCAGGCGGACAAAGTTCGTTGGCTTCAAGAGAATGCCCTGAAAAGGCCGCGAGCAAAGCTAGAGTGGTTATCTGGGAAAAGGTTGAACAGCCGCTGTGTCGTGGCCATGGTTGGTGATGGCATTAACGATGCCCCGGTGAGTGTTAATTCAAAGGCGGTCTAATTCTAGATGGAATTGACAGTTATGCAGGCCCTTGCCGCTGCTGATGTAGCTATTGCTATCGGCTCTGGAAGCGATGTGGCACTCTCGAGTGCTTCATTCGTTCTTGTTTCGTCAGATCTCGGCAGCATCCTGACTCTTGTGGATCTATCTGCAACTGTGTTTCGGCGGGTGAAGCTAAACTTCGTATGTGTCCATCTCACGGGACGTGCTCGTACAGCGGGGCAGCTAACTTTGAGGTTCTAGCTGTGGGCACTGATGTACAATACCGCTGCAGTCCCGATCGCGGCCGGAGTCTTATACCCCATCAGACACATCCGGCTCAATCCAGTTTGGGCTTCCCTCGCCATGGCATTGTCGTAAGTAGATCTGACAGACGTCCGATTTCTTCTTCGCTCACTTGAATTCATCTTAGATCGGTCTCAGTAGTTTGTAGCTCTCTTATGTTGAGGTTCTATAAACCACCGCAATAGCTACTGTATAGGCAGAATTGTTAAATGCAGTGTTGTTATTCCTTGTTCTTTGTTCAAAATGACACCAAGTTGCGCAATACTGGGAGATGATACTGCACGCGGGTGTGTGGTATGATGACGTGTCGCGGGTGCTGTGGCCATCGAGCCTGGGTGCAGCGCGGTCTAGAAGGATGCATCGAACAAGAAAAGTTGTGCGTGAAGAGATGACCCTCGACAAAACGTTGCGAGACGGAGGTAAAGATAAGATTAGATCCGACTGAAATCACCGACCCGCCAAAGTTGCAAGTGAAAAGTGCCGTTTCATGGCAGCCAGCCGTTCAAGTACACCAGCCTTGACTATTCGCTCTCCATACCCAAACCCACACCCAAAGCCTACGCTCACCATTGAAGAATGGGAGGCCAAGGCACCGCTGGGAGACACTGAGACCAAAAGCATCGCCGCAATCAAAACCGCTAGCGAGCGGAGACCCGATTTACGACCGTGGACAGCCAGAGTATGTTTTTCTCATTACGCGGCTCTAAAATGACCTTAAAAGTTATTAGCAGTCCTCACAAGAACATTCTGTCTCATTATCACGCCCGTCAACTCCCCAACAGCGCGTCAAACATGGTCCAGGCTCACGTCCTTCCACCCCAAGTCTGCGTCCACCAGCTGCTGCTGCTGCTGCTGCCTCTGTACATGCCCTTCATCCCAAGCAACCCGTCCAAACCCCAGAGCAATTCTACGACTGGTTCGCGCTGATTGACCGCTCAGTGGCGCATAGTCAAGAAGCGCACTTCCGACAACACCTGTCGCGGGTGTCGGAGCACCTCGACATGTGCGACAAGTTGGTCGGCAGAATCGACCAGGTCGACGCCGAAGTTACCAGTATGCTGGAGAAGTGGAGAAGTGTTGAGGAGGGCGGGAAAAGCCTGCAGGATGCTAGCCAAAAGCTGCTCGATGAACGGGTGCGCTACGTCTTGACCACATATATGCGCGCGCAGAGAGGGTTTAACTTGAGGCGTGCCTCAGGACCAATTGCTGGAATTGCAAGAGGCTATAGGCACTTCTTTGGAATATTTCCAGGAGCTAGAACATGCCACGCGTCTGCTCAATCACCCAGGCGAATCACTCGTCCTTCAAACAGATTTTCTCTATATGATCGAACGCGTGGATATTTGCATCGAGTTCCTCAAATCCCATGTAAGTTACGAGTGCTACTTTGGGCCCCTGGCTTATCTTGCATCCCTTGGTCTGTTGTAACAGCGAAACTATAAAGAAGCAGAAGTATACCTCATGCGCTTCCAGCAATGTATGACGCGTGCCATGACACTGATCAAAATGTACTTTGTTGGCTCGCTTCGAGCGCTCACGCAGGACGTCTCACGACGACTATTCGAACAGGTAACCGTCTTCTGCGGGACGCGTCTGAGCTTTCTTCATTTCCCTCATTTTTCATCCTACTTGCGCAGGATGTTTCCGACACCGCTCAAATGCATCTTCTTTACACGCGATTCACCACTGTAGCCGGACAACTTGCACCACTCCTTGGGGAATTCGAGCACCGTGCCCGCGCGCACCCCGATGAGCTGGGAGCTTTGCTTTCCGAGTGCCATACTGCATATTTTGGCGCGCGCAAAAGCCTACTCGTCGCACGTCTTACTGAACAAATTCGTGGGCTGGACCCCACAAGGACCGAACTTGTGGAGTTGGTGCGCTTTTCTCTTTGCCTTGTCTCCCCGGAAGTTAGACGGTCACACTGCGCGGTGTGAACGCCTTCCTCTATAGACGCGTTCCGGTTGTAGCTACTTGAAACAACTCTGCACGGAAGAGTTTGACCTTTATCGAGCATTTTTCAGTTCTGGGAAAGAGGAGCTCTAGTGCGTACCGTACTACCCGACTTCGTGAGTTGTTCTGCTTACTCTCCTTCCTAGCCAGTACTTGGAAACGCTATGTGACTACCTCTACGATGATCTACGCCCTCGCATTCTACACGAACCCCGGCTCACCGTCCTTTGTGAAGTTTGCACCGTGCTTCAAGCGTTGATGGTGCTCGACCAACCACTCGACGACGAGACCGAGGAGGACGGAGAGAAGGATGACAAACTTGGCCGGCTACATATTCGTCAATTGTTGCAAATGGTATTGCAGGATGCACAGACGAGACTGTTTTTCAAGGCACAAGCGGTGATTCAGTCCGAGATACGGTACTATGCGCCGACGGCCCAGGATCTCGCATACCCAGATAAGCTCGTTGGTGGGTGGGGTTTTGAACCTCTTTTCGGTTGTCTTTTCTGAAGGTGGGTGTAGCCGCACAAGGAGTTTCAACAGGGTACGGAAATCTCGAGAAGGAGAGTATTAGTCGTTTGTTCGAGGGCCCAGCGCTCAATCAGCGAGAGACATGGTTTCCAACTCTCTCGAAGACCGTTTGGGTGCTCTCGCAGTTACACGACTATGTCCAGGCAAGCCCGTTTCCATTTCACTGTTATGACACGGCAAAATTCTGAGCGCAGGCTGCACAAAATCCATATAGCCGGCAATTTTTAATGACCTCGCCCAGGAGGCGATCAGTCTGTGTCACGTTTCGCTGCTCAGCGCGGGAGATAGACTCAGAGCAAAGGACGCGTTTGATGGACAACTCTTTATCGTTCGCCACTTGCTTATCCTAAGAGAGATCACACGCAACCTCGATCTTGCGCAGAAGGATGAGTCTAGAGGAAACGGTGGTGGTGGGAATGCCGATTCATATGGCGTTGCAGGTGAGTATTGCATTGAAATACCAGTTGCGGGCACTTAAATAGCCAATGGCATCTCAGACACAGTATCTTCTGTCTTGTCACGCACATCGACCCTCCTTCCCAGTTCATTGTTCATGTCTCTCGCTGGCGCACGCACAGAAAATCTCGCGGATGCCAAACGAGTATGGCATTTTCTTCCCAGTTCTCTAATCGCCTCTCACACTCTATTCTTCTCGCTATTGTAGGGAGCTGATCAGGACCTGAAGCGCGCCTGCGAAGCCGTAATCTCCATGGCATCGGAGCCACTCTGTGCCCCATTACGCGCATTCACGGGACGTCCAGCCTCAGCCGCGGAAGCTGCCGTGCTAGACGAGGCGTTCCGTACCGCGTGCGCGAGCGATCTGCGCTCGAGCCTTGCGCGTGTGCGGTTGTACGTGTCTGACGCGCGCACGGCTGCCGTTCTTGTGCAACATGCTGTGGATCGCGTGGAGGACGCGTATGGTGCTTTTCGACTTGCGGCTAGGCAGGTGGGGGCGCGTGTGGTAGGAGAGAATGGGCTTATGGACGATGAGGTGTTGAAGAGGTTGATGAAAGAAGTTTGTGGAGAGGAGGCGGATGGGGTGGGATCTTCACCAGGGCAGACTTGATACATATTTATATACCATCGCTTTCAATCAGAGGAGCGGCCTAAGTTAGGTCGAAGTGAGTGTCCGTCGTCGCTTACACAATATCGATGACACACGGTCCCACCGCGCGGTCACGTGCGTGTATTGCAAGTTCGCGTCCAACTCCCCAGTTCAAGTTGGCATTGGCACGCGTATTCTTTTCCCTCAGACTTGCGATTCGGATGACTGTTAAGAGGAGGCCCTCATACACCCCAGATGTTGAGCTCTCTGTCAGCAGAATTAACAGGCTCTTACGACCTCTCCGCAACAAGTGTGCTATACTCGCCTCTGCAACATCTCGCCCATCTGGCTCGGCAGCACCAATAACTTACGGATCTAGCTCTTCCCTATCATTGGAGATTCGCGCGCCACCACCACTGGATGTACTACATGATCCAAAGCTCGTTATATCGCGCGCGCATCAGGAAAGCAGGTCCCTGGATACTCTAGCACGTCAGATCTACGCAGTCACGAATGCGTACCGCAATGTGGTGCAAGCCGCTCTCTCTGGAAGACTCGATGGAAGCCGTCGAGACGTCCTTGCTTTAACCGATATCTGCGCGGCATCAATCGGGCGGAACATTAAAGGGGAGGTTGCGCGGTACCTGGAGACCCTTGAAGGAGAACCAGACGAAGACGATGCTGAGGAGACGGCACTCGTTGATGAACTGTACGAGTCAGTTCCTGCGCGCTTTCGAAGGTGTGTCATCATCTGTCGTTATGTCAATTTAAATCTCATGAAGGGGGGTCTACAGCCGGACTCTTATTGCACATGCGACGTCCGAGATCGTCGACACGTGTCCTAGTCACCCCATGCTCCTGCTTAGTCTTCTTGGCATTGCATTGACTCATGGTCTCTACGCCGAATCCAGAACCTTCCTTCGCCTATTCCTCACGACTTTGATCCAGCCTCACCGCCGCCACGGCAACATTCCACCTCCCATCGCACATCCCATGCATCCTTCATATCTCGTCGAATTGTGCGACGGGTGGACTCGCATGGCTCCGGAACACTGTGCGGCTCCATTTTCACATCGATCTTTTGCAAGTATTACGTTGGAGGTACTGATGGAGCAGGGCTCCGCAGCAGCGTGGACATGCAAGTCGATTACGCGCCTCGTGCAACTACTCCGCACCTGCGATTTCGAATGTTTCCTCACGTTTCTACGTGGTTTAATTGAAACTCTCGCCGCGCGGCCGAAACCATGGCATGATGGTGGTGGCCGTGGGGAGGACCGCGCGTTGCTTGCACGTCTCGCAAAGTGGACTGGCGTTATCACGTCCGACTTTTTCTCTTCTGAGGTTGGACTCGGAGATGGTGATTCAAGTGGTGCAGCCCACGCACATGAATTCTGGTCAATAGTCGAGATTCTCGCTTCTGCCTACGACACAAAACTGCATCTTGTCGCAATTGATGACGACGGAGAGGAGGATACGCGTGACCCACAGGGAGCGTTAGTCTGCGTAGCTACCCACTGCCTCTCCACTTCCACCACATTCTTGTCAACAATCAGCCCGCCGCGTCGACACGCGATCCTCTCACTCCTCCATGACATCACACCAAGCTCGACAACTTACGATACCCTCGTGGACCTCCCTCTCGCACGCCTCCGCATCATAGCAAGCGCACTGCGCGCGCACAATCTCAACTCGCTAGAACGCGCACTATGGAGTTGTGCCGTCGAGCACGCGAGTTCAACTTCGCCTGTGGTGGATGCGGCCCTCCTTGCGGCCCTTGAAGACGCAGTCGAGTGGGAGCAGGAAGAGATGGTTGTGGGCCCGGTGCGCAGGGTGACGGTGGCAACAACGTCCACGCGGTCGCCACCTAGGAAGCGGGCGCGCCGCGAAATGACGGTGTCGCGCAGAGCGTCGCATCCGCGGGTACACTCACCCTCACCCTCACCCTCACCATCGCTCTCGTCTTCTTCAACGACAACAACAACATCAGTGGCATCAACTCCTACTCCGTCTCTGTCGTCAACATCCTCGAGGTCGCTCTCGGAGTCTCCGGGCCCTGTGGAGATAATAGAGGAGGCTTCTGATCACGAGGACGATGACGAAGAAACGACTCGAAGACTCCGCATTGGGAGGAGATTCGGATCATGTGTTGACTTGAGGTCGATACTTGCGGACGCGCTCAAGGGACGGAGGGATCTGAAGGAGGAGCGGCGACGTGCTTCCCTTCGTTCGGCTCGCTGCTGCTACGCCATTTTGATATCATCATCGGAATCGGAAAATGGACATAGTTGCGGGGAGGAAGAAGAAGAAAAAGAAGAAGCGCCTGCGCCCGCTTTGCCGAGTGAGGGCGATGTTTTGGACATCATGTTTGCATACGAAGACCCATTCTGAGCATCCTCTTCGCCGCGGCTCACGTAGTTGACATTTTTGCAGACGACTCTGAACATCATAGAGTTTCTCATTGGACTTGGTTACACCCCCTTGAAACCTCGTACCTCTCCAACTTACTGTAAACCAGGAATCACTCACGACTGCTCCCGGTCTACCTTTGTCAATTTTTGTTGATAAGACTGCCCCGCGGTGTCATTTGAGCGTACGTTGTTATAAGATAGCGATGATACTATACACCTTGGTTTAATGTAACTTAGTAGGTCCTTGCGCCTCTGCGCAGGTATAACGATGTAAACTAAAAGGCAGTTTGCCTAACTCTGCCAAAAAAACATCTGCACAACGATGATTTGATGCTCCCGCATGAATGATGGTTTCGAGTCGAACCTAGTCTTCAAGGCATACAGTGGCGCAAAACCCCCGGTACTTCAACTACTGTAATCGCTCGGACTGAACAATGGCTCGCTTTTCCTGTCTGTAAATGTCGGCCGGCAGGCACCAAGGTCCGCCAGTGGAAGATACAATTCATAATGCTGAATGAAGTACAATGGCTCCACTGGCATTTGAAAAAAATCGAAAACCACACTGAAAGGAATCCATTTTTCGCGTTCCCAGCTTAGCCATGTGGGGTTTCCTCGGGTAGGTTCAAGAGCTATCCATCCAACCGCGTGCGGAGTACTACACGAGGTGGGAGCTCGATCGGTTACTGTAAGTCACAAAGGGGGAAACCAAAGAGACGATGTGTCTCTTACGCGAGCCGACTTCAGGCACATCATTGTTAAAACAACGGGGTGTGGTAGGGGAAAGAAGCCAAAATGGTGCTCCGGCCTCATGAAAGAATGTGTGGTTTGTTGATTGTGTTGAAAAATTGTGCATGCTTAAGCGACGCAGCCTCGCAGCCTGAGTCCCATGTATAAAAAACACATCATCCATCCACCGCACTTGCTCTACACAATCTAATCACTACCCACCTACTTTCTACTCCCACATCAGCCCCGATTTTTTCCATCCACTCACCTCCCCACAACACATCATGTACCCCTCCGACTTGCTCACTGACATCGTTGCCCTCCGGCCCGATCTCTTTGAGAACATAACGGGTTCTTCGAACATGTCCGTGCCAGAGAGCATCCATGGAGACATGATATCCCCACCTGAATACCTCACCACTGCCGACTCCGATGTCCCCAACTTGAACGGTGCCAGCAATGATATGGCATTTACGCCTGCCTCTGCCACATCGATAGGGAGTTCTACAGCCCAATCAAACTATGCATACACAGTGAGTAAGCAACGGTTTGATCATCGACCTTGACTTACCTTGCTGCATCGCAGAATGTCCCTCAGTCTTGGCCCACGCTGGCCCAAGGTACGCCCCGCTCTTGCTACTGCAACGACCTCTTGTGCTTACCGGATGCGAAGTTCTCTTCGATATGAATTCCCTTGCCACCCAGTTGGCGAGTGACCCCCACTGGACAGGGGTTTCTCCGCATGCCGTCACCTCAGCGGCCACGACACCCAATGTAAGTGTGAATGCTGCGGAGAGAGAAGCTCTTTACTCATATAGATTCCTTAGCTTGTTGTGAGCCCGAGTAGCTCGACAACTCCCCCCGTATCTCAGGAGGAATGGACTTGGAATTCAGAGGCAGGGCAATTCACGAACCCCATGCCTTCACCATCATCCAGTTATAGCAGCGAACTTGGAGTAGGTGCGCCAGAGTATGGGGCGAATTGTTCTGGGAGTACCAGGTGAGTATCATTTACCGTGCCGCCTTTCGATCTAACGAAGTGGCTGTAGATATCCTATGGAATGGACTGCACCGGCCAGGTCCAATCTAGGAAACACAGTGGAAGATAAGGCGTTGACCACCGTGCCCGTCCGGGCCACTGGTAAACGTCGTCGCGACCATGGCGAAGTGGCCCTGGTGGTAACCAACAGCCATGAGAAGCTACCCCAGAAACGAGTTAGGTGCGACCGGGCAAATGGGATCTTGAAGGTGACGCGATCCACACCTAGGACCCGCCGCAAGCTTGCGGCCAGGATCCCAAACAACGGAATGAATAATGAACACAAGGAGGCAGGATGCGGAGCGTGGAGGCTCGCGACCCCGGATTCGCAGGTGATGCACCATCAATCCCTGTTGGGACCAAGTCTCCAGCAGGGGTGGGCGGAAGAAGCTGCAGATGGACAGCTGATCTGGGTCGAGGGGAACGTGGAAGAGGTAGTGTGCCGCACAGATAGCACAGTGCAGCGACAAGAGGAAGCACAGCAAGAATACATCGAGATCCCAAGAAATTTCAAGCCGGGGTTCAAGGCACTACTTGCAACGCAAACTGACTTGGCAAGTGGGACAGTTCGCGAGATCAAGTGTCGGCTTTGCCCCGATGCCAAGTTCGAGAAGTGGAGCGATTTCATGCGGCACTGTAAATGCTCGGAAATACATCCACTCACGATCTACTTCTGCAACTATTGTGGTGATCACTTTGGCCGCAGCGACGCATGCAGACGGCACTGCAATCATCGGCCAGCCAAATGCCTCCAAGTAGCGCCCGAGGAAGCTGATAAAAAGCGTAGAGTGATACAGCAGGCCCACGACGAGTACATAAAGGGGCTTGGTGAGGGGGACACCAGGTGGTTTTCCCAAATCATAAAGGAGAAGTTTCCCAGCTCCTCAAAGCGCCCCTAGTGCCATCAGAGGACAGAGGAGTAGAATTGGGCACCGTAGACGATTTGCCTATCTGATATACTCTTGGCCTCTTGTAGTGTTCCGTCTTTCTTGCTGCACTGTTGTAATTATATATATCCTGAAAATTTTCTTTGATCAGTCCCAAACCAGTGTCTCGATTACGCACCCCTTTTCTGCCTCGCACAATCCTCCCAGAAGCATGTCCTCAACCATGAAAATGTGCCAAAGTGAGTCGCATCAGCTGAAAAATAAATTAAAAAAAGATCGGAGTAGTGGACAATCAATCGATTGATTGATGTGCCGGATGGGGCGTTACCTTGCTGAAAACACACCGCCTTTCTCACCACGTCACCGCAATACCCTGGAACTTGGGAAAAAGTGGGCCGTTTCTGACCACTGGATCGGAATGTTGAGAATGAGAGACCTCTTCCACACTAAGAGCAATCACACTGGGTTTACGCAGGAAAGCGTCGATACATTTGTAGAGAAAAAAAAAGCTAAGGGGGAAGGGACGGGAGAGAAAAGGGGATAGAGGACGACGGAGGAGATATTGGCGGCGACATGTGTCATCCAGTCATGGCGCGTCAGCGCCTATAATCGGCATCACCTTTCGACCGTCAGCACAGCGCTTCCTGAATCCGTAACGACTTTTGGGGACATGATGACCTCTGATTGTTTCGAGCTATTTCCCCCATGGAGTAGCAAATCGCCTCATTGCCGCCTTTCGGAGGAACCGGGGGTTGTTCCGGCTTTTTACCTCGCACCTTCTCCATCGTCGAAGTACACGATCTAACCTGCAGGTCAGCGCACAGAAGCTGACGTATCGCATTTCCGACATACCTGCGGTTTGATTGCTGGAGGAATCTCCGGTGTCAGGATGTTGGAATGTACAGACTACCTAAATAAAATCGACTCGCATGCGCTTTATCCCAAGTTTCCCTATACGATTATAACACGATGGACACCGCTTCCAATTTAACCTCTCATGTATGCCATTCTCTTCAATGTTAGCCTTGGTGCTGTCGTCAGTTATCATCGGGTCACAAACTCTTCCTGACACATCCCCAGACCTTCGAGGTCTTTATCCCAGCACATGTCTTGACAACCAGTTTCTTGGGCCGGAACAACAAATTATTCTCTCATTTCGCGAAACCTCGCATACTAAACTTGAGTTGCTCAGGAGAGGCGGTCGTGGACGGATTCGGCGAAAAGGCGCCGCGTAGCGTCCAACTCAAACGGTGGTCCTTCGGACACGTCGCATGCTCCTCATTTTCGCTCTGGAGCGGCATTAGCGGCCATTCTGCGTGAATTGAAAAAAAGATAAACTCCGTGTTCATCACCTTACTGTATCATTAGACTTGTAGCGTTTCCGGGCAATACCATAAAGACATTCGTACCAACTGCCTCGGGGTTGCATCGTAACAGCGTGGATGGCCCTCAATTTAAGACACTGAGACGGAATGATACCAGCGAGACGGCCCTTCAATGGTTCTTTTATTGGGAGCATGCCAGTGGGAGCGGGCAATATGAGACATACAATCGTGGTCGAGAGAACGGGTGAATTTTGACCTTAGCTAGTAGGCTCCGACTCTCATTCCCCCATCTCTTTTGTATTTTCAACAGAGGACGGAAGCATAATCATTGACTTTGAATGGGGACGAGATATCTATTATCTTTACCATCATACTAGCTGGATTGTACTATTCACGTCATACTGTCGATTTACGAATGCGTCGGCCAATGAGGTCTCCAAACCAAGAGCAGGTGGGATCCTACTTGCATGTCTTTGCACACCGCCGATTATCTGAACAAGAGACACCATAGGTTAGGGCCTTTGAAGATGTGATGACGATTATAGAATGTGAAGAATAGCAGTCCGACACTGAAAGAGAGCTATCACATTAATTCGACTTTGAGCAAAGATGACTCCGATGCAAACTCACCTAGTACTGTACCTCCACCCGAAGGGACATTGCCACTCGCAGTAACTTGAAGGACTGATCGGAAGCGGAAGTGAGTTAACGCTCACCTCACAGACCGACGTTCCCACGGACACGGAAGCCCTTTTACCCTTTTACCTTTCACACGACCGTGACCAACAACCGAATGTCATCGTCCAAAGCGAAAGCGGCAAAGCCAGCGACAAACCCTCCTCTCAGTCTCGAAGACACGCTGCATGACCTCGCAGTGATACGCTCATCCAACATTGACCTCGCCGCGATTCTTGCTTCGGCAATGCCGACGGGGACGGGGGCGGGGACGGCAATTACGACAGCGGCGGCGGACGTGGATGTGTCCGTCGCTCGTTCACACGAGTTTGCGCAGGCGGCGCGGGCCGCGATCAAAATCAAGAATAGGGGGGATGTGGAGGCACAGGGGGAGCGCGTGAATGAGGTGAGGGGTCAGCTGGAAGAGGTGGTCGAGGGGTTCGTTGGGGGTTCTTAGAGAATTCGGAAGAGAAATGGAGATATGGAGAGGTGTGAAGCAGTGGGGGGGGAGAGGTGAACTTCACGGCAAGGTGTGTGAAGGCCGTCCCTAGCTCTGGATAGTTTGATGGCTCCGTGTTGCACAGCATATGATAATGATACCAACACTCTGCATGCATACCGTCACGGCGGTATGTGCTAGTGCCGCATGTTCCGCCCGCCTCAAGACATAATGCATGGTCCGCAGCGGTGACGGCCGACACGTGTGTTTTTGTTGTAATTTGAGTTTACTTGGATCAAGCTAGTAAATTTTATTTCCTTGCCTCGAGGCTACCTCGAGGTGCTGCGTTCGTAGTAGGGATAGTCATGGGCCTTGGCGTGCACTTTGTAGATCTGTCTGATACATGCGTCGAGGGTGAGGAGATGTCCCACAAGACAGCAACGTTAGCTGTCGGGCGTCTCACTGATCGATAACGGCGGGAGGGCGGGCGCGGGCGAATTTAATATTTCGGCTGATGCTCTCCTCGGTATAAATACAACTCGTCCACTACGCGTCTATGCGCGACTCCCTTGTCGTCATCGTCGCTGCCGACCATTTCCTTTTCTCTCCTTTCTTTCTTTCTCTCTTTCATCTCATCGTGACGACAACCTAGCGACGACATTAACTATCATGACATTTTCCGCGACCGAAATCGCGCTCCTCGTACTGAGGCTCATCTCCCCTTCAATCGTCTTGTTGACAACTATCTCTCTATTTACGACACGACCCTCACCCTCACTCACCCCATCTCCGATCACTCCCGTCACCGTCGCCACTCGCATTCCTCGTCACGGGCTCATCTTGTCTTGTTTGACTTTCTCGTCTTTTACCTATCTTCTCGATGGTCTCGCGTTTGTCATTTATGCTGTCATCAACAAATATTGGCCACAGAACACCGGCATAGAGATCAATGCTCTCATTGGTCTGGTGGCCTTTTCCGGTCTCGCAGCCTTGGGAAGTTGGAAGGGGGTTCATGGCGTCGATGTCTGGTTGCTCAAGCGGATGAGAATTTCCATATTTCTTTCCTTTGCCCTTGATGTCGCACAAGTTGCCCTTTATGGGACTTCGGTGCCCAAAGACCGTATGTTCATCTTTTCGCCTGTGATACTTCACATCGGAACTTATAGCGCGCCGCCATATCAGGTCTTCCCCATTCTTCCCCATTTCCGTATGACACTCAAACCTCGCTTCATCTTATCTTGCCAATTTTACGCATCCTCCTTCTTATTATATTGTTCTTCGGCTTGAACAATCCCGTCGTTACGTACACCAGTGTCACGTCCGCCAACGAGGTCCGAGAAGATCAGCCAACCTCAACTTCTCATCTTCTGTCCACTCAGGAGGAACATGTCAACCCCCCTAGTGGCCAGGGTTTAACTGTCCGTAGAACGTACGGGACACTCGATGAGACCACAAATTTACCAGAGCGATCCTCCGCCCTCGATACATCAGATCACGAAGCGAGTAAGATCAAGGTACACCTTTACACACCTTCTTTCAAGTGAGTTACTCACTCTGCAGCCGCAGCCGACGCGTAAGGAGAAGGACGAGGACGTCGCTGAACCAACCTTGGCCGAAATACTGAGACGCGTAGGCCGCATCACTCCCTACCTCTGGCCAAAAAAGAGCCGTTTTCTGCAGCTCGTTGCCGTATGTCCTGACTTATCATGAACCAAACGTTCAACTGAGAATTCGTCCTAGTCGCTTTGCGTGCTCGTACTCATTCTCGGCCGATTTGTGAACGTTGCCGTTCCTTACCTCCTTGCGAATCTCATATTCGTACTCGAGGAGGGCGTTACCAGCCCACCTTGGCTCTATCTATTTGGCTATGCCGGTCTGCGCTTCCTTCAAGGTAGCGGTGGACTTTCAGCACTCATTGATGTAAGCCGTACTTGTTCCTTTTTTTTTTCATTCCCTGTGTACATCTGAGCCTGTTATACCTAGGTTCTCTGGGCCCCCGTGATGCAATACTCGGATAGTGGTGCGTGACATGGAAACTTCAAACGAATTGGTCTCTTACTGTCTTTACCAGAAATGTCTCTGTTGTCATTCAATCACCTGCTTCATCTGTCCTTTGCCTGGCATACCAAGCGCAAAACGGGTGAAGTACTTCGGATCCTTGATCGTGGTGCCGCCATCAACAACACTTTCCAAGTACGCACATATTCCTATCCAGTTGCAACAGCACTGACCTTTCCTCGCAGCTGTTGTTGTTCCAAGTGGTCCCAACGTTCCTCGATATCATTGTGGCGCTCGTCGTGTTTGCGATCGAGCTTGATTGGACGCTTATGCTTGTCATTTTCGTTGTCTTGTCTGCTTACAGTGCGTTCTGGAAGTTTTGCTCAACTCATGGGTTCGTGCTCAAGTCTTATTTAGTCGCGGCCAGCATTCTCCTTACGCGTTGGCGTATTGGGTTACGGCGCGCCATGAATGAGCGTGACACGGTCTGTCCACACACCCGCTCTTCTCGAACTCACAGCCGAACCATGCTTCTAGATCACGCGTGGCATCCACACAGACTGTCTGCTGAACTACGAGACGGTTAAGTATTTCAATGGTGAAGAATACGAAGCTGAGCGTTATCGTGAATCAATCAAGAACTACCAAACATTCGAGTACCGTGTCATTTGTGAGTGATATCAGAGGGTCCTTCTCATCGCGCTGACTTGGTATATTACAGCGGCGATGAATCTACTCAACCTGGTCCAAAATCTTATTATTGTGAGTGCATGTGTTTTATGCACTCGTTTATTAACCGTCTCTTTTCAGACCGTTGGGTTACTCGTTGGATCCATGATAGTCGCGCAGCAAATTGTGAATCACCAGTTGGATGCCAGTTTTTTCGTGTTCTTTGTCGCATACTTGGCTCAAGTAAGCCGAATCACTTTGGACAGTCCAAACAGTCCTTGACATTTGAGCAGCTCTATGGCCCACTCAACACGCTTGGGGCAATGTACCGGGTCATGATTCGAACGCTTGTGGATGCAGAAAAGCTACTCGAACTCCTCAATGAGCCGACTGACATCAACGATAAGCCTGACGCACCTGATCTGGTTATCTCCGACGGCGAGATCGAATTTGGTGTGTGCTATTCTTTCTTCCCTTTGGTGATCAACTTAGTACGGTATCAGACAACGTCAGTTTTACGTACGAAGGCCGCCAACCTGCACTGCGTGGTGTCTCTTTCCGCGTCCCTAAAGGAGGATCTGTAGCCCTTGTCGGCGAATCTGGAGCGGGGAAATCGACAATCCTACGTCTCCTTTACCGATTTTATGACTTGAAGAATAATGAAGGCCGCATCTTGGTGGATGGACAGGACATCCGTAATGTGACACAAGCAAGTCTGCGTAAGGCCATCGGCGTGGTCCCGCAAGATGCTATACTTTTTAACGCAAGTCTTGCCTACAACATTGGGTACGTGCGATTGGAGTTCCACTCTGGCTCGGTGCTGACAGTGGGTGTATTAGCTATGCCAAGTTTGGGGCAAATCGGGAGGAAGTGGAAGAAGCAGCCAACGCCGCGCAGTTGCACGACCGCATCATGTCTTTCCCTGACAAATATGAGACCAAGGTTGGCGAACGCGGCATTCGACTGAGTGGAGGAGAGAAGCAACGTGTTGCTATTGCGCGCACCCTGCTCAAGGATCCCCCGATACTGCTACTCGATGAGGCCACTAGGTTTGTTCATGTCACAGTGGCGCATCAGTGGCTGACCGATATGTCACTTTCAGTGCTCTAGACACTTCCACGGAACGTGACATCCAAAAAGCTCTGCAGAACCTTGTTCGCGGTCGTTCATCACTGTCTATTGCCCACAGGCTTTCGGTGAGTTTATTTCTATGTCTGGAGCACGGCCTCTGACGTGCCTCGCTCATTATAGACCATTGCCAATGCGGATCTGTAAGTTACCTCCTTTCCGACTTTATTGACGTGTCTTGATGTGATGACAACCGTAGGATTCTTGTTCTCAAGGATGGTCAAATTGTCGAACAGGGAAATCACAAGCAACTTCTTGAACTCAATGGTGTTTTTGCGGGCATGTGGGCCGACCAGATCACTGCGGCAGGAGGACTGCCGGTGGACGGGCGGCTACGGGAAGCGGTCAGCGGTTACCAAGTTGATGATGCTATTCCCTTGACCGCGGACATCGACGTTGCTCCCACGCAGGACACCGCGGAGCCACAGACAGAAGCCCCGGAGGCGCCCACTGAGGGGACTGCACCCGCTCAGGATACCGTTTTAGAACGGGCTAGACCTCATGATCTGCTATCACCCGATGGGTCTGCAGCCGCTGTGGTGGCTGGAACCCAAGTAGATGACGCTCTCACAACCTACCCCTCGTCTGACCTAGGTGGGGGTCCCGTGAGCGACGCCACTCCCTCTAAGGTCAATCCCGTCGCCTTCCCAACGTCCGACTCTGCACCTGTTGCCTTTCCCACCAGTACATCCGATGAAACCGCATCGCAAAAGGCACCCTCGACCGCACCAGCCCCAGGTATTACGTTCGCACAAGGAGCATCTACCCCTGAGCGCACAGGCACTCCTGACCCCGAATCCGAGACCAAGCGCAAGCGTATCTCTTCCCAAAACTTCCAACGGCTCGCACGACGAATCTCCGTGACAGCGAAGCGTAAGGGCTCCATATCAGGCATCCCTATCTTGGGTAACCTTCGGCGCGATACGTCGGGCTCTGGGTCTGCGCCAGCTCAGGAGTCAACAGACACCGATGCCGGGCGCAAGGCGTCCACAGAATCTCCAGCAGCGAGCATCAGCGATTCAGACAAAGATAAGGCCAAAAAGGAGAAGAAGAAGAAGAAGCGGCTCATCTGACCGGGCCACTGCACTGCTGGAGTTCCTCACGAGTTCCTCATTTTTCACGAATCGTCCAACCATTATGTTTCCATTCCGTTCCGTTCTGTTTCCGGTCGATGTCGCAGCTAGTTGATATTCACGACAATTTTTGAGCATTTCTTCCATGACAGATATACCTCACATCTCGAGTTCATTTCTCTCAGCATGCTATCTCAATCCCATCGTACTTCGTTTGTCATCTGTACTGCTTTCTGTGTGGAAAGATCCCGAAAGTTTAAAGCCAAAGGGGGACTGTCCTGTGACAGGGGTCTAGAATGGTCGTGCTGTGTTTGAAGCGGAGATGGAAAAGCGGCCACAGAATATAAAAAAGAAGCTTGAGGGGCCACGTATGATTCACACAGCCCGGACGACCCCACTGCAAGTGGTCCCGTTCTAGTTTCTGCCCCTTTCTCTGCTTTTGTCTCGGTTTTGGTCCGTTCAGGTCTCGGTTTCATTGTATTATTGCTGCAATCATCATGTCTGCAAAGATTTATGTTGGGTCAGTCGTGCCCGCCTGTGTCGTCTTTGCTGCTCCGCGTCGCTTCTTCCCGTTTTTCTTCAAAACGGGAGGGAGCGCGGCCGCTGATAGTGACCTTTGTATTCTATGTTAGCAATCTGAGCTGGAATACCAACGATGAGACATTGCGCCATGTTCGTCTGATTATTTTTTTTGGCTTGCCTGCGTCATCGTGTTCCTGATTCTGAGTTCTCTCCCCCCTCCCCCTAATCTTTTTTTCCCCATATATTTGATGATATGACCGGGGCCTATTGTCAATGATATCATAAAGGCCTTTGGGCAGTATGGCACCATTGTTGACGTACGCCGAGGACCTGCACACCCACTCTCCTTCCTGACTCTTGCCCTTTTTTCCCCTCAAAAAAATTTTTTATGAACAGTCGATCGTTATGCGTGATCGCGAGACGCAACGCTCGCGTGGTTTTGGTTTTGTAACTTATGGCTCTGACGCTGAAGCCAATGCTGCTATTGACGGCATGAACGATACGGAACTCGATGGCCGCAGGATCCGTGTCAACATCGCCAATGCGCGCGGTGGTGGTGGTGGCGGAGGCGGCGGTGGCGGTGGTGGTGGTCTGTCCAAATCCCTCTTTGATCTACTAGGCCATGACAACTATCACTTGTAGGATATGGTGGTGGTGGTTATAGTGGCGGTGGAGGCTACTCTGGTGAGAATTCTTATCTCATAGATGATCGTCCAGTGTGGTGCTTATATTTCACATGATTAGGAGGTGGTGGAGGCTATGCCAGTGGTTATCAAGGTGGCAACCCTAGTGGTGGCACTGGTTATAGTGGTCAAACCGGCTATAGCCAAGGAGGCTTTTACCCTCAGCAAGGTAGGTAGCAGATTATTTGTTTTGCTTGATGACCACGCCTTTGAACAAGCGTTATACAGGCGGCTATCCGCAAGCAGGTTTCCAGCAAGGTGGTTACCCTGCGCAGGGAGGCTACGCTGCGCAGCCAGGCTACCAAGCGGGCGGCAACTTCAGTGGTGGTGGTGGTGGCTATTAATGCGTCTCCCCCCTTTAGTCGTGAGTGGCCAGTTGTTTCTTTTTCTTCACATAGTTGTTTGTGCGACCCTGATTCCTCTCTTCGTTAGTTCAATTCACAATTGCGCGAACCTGACTCGCTGCTCACTTATGCCTTCCCTTTTCTAACCCTCTAACTTTTCCTTCCCCTCCTCCCATCCGTGAGCCTCGTCCCTTGTCCCTCGTCTTTCCCATCTCTTACTCTCTTATTTACCAGACGCGCTCGTCCACACGCCCCCTTACCCATTGCCGGTCGTTTCTCCCCCTTCCCCCCTCCCCACAACCACATGTCACGTTCGTCCTTGGCTCGTTCCTAAGTCTCGGTTATATCCTCAATCCGACTTGTACTATTACGAACCCTACGTTTCTTCGGTTTTCTCCCCTTTTTACTCCGTTCCCCCTCTTCTTTTACATTCTTGCTCCATCATGCGTGGGTGGCGGCGTGTCGCCATCAAAACCCCTCTTTGTATTCTCAAATAAATGACATGAAAAGAAGCGGCCGGGTGTTGCTGCGCGCTTTTTCTTGTGCGACTCCAAGTAAAATTGCTTGGTTCCTTCAGTTTCTGAGCGATCGCCGGCCTTGAGATTATGAATCGAATTGCTCAGGTCACGCGAGTCATCAAAATATATCAATAAATTAGCAGAACCAAGTCCGGTAGTCCAACACATGAACAATCAATGCCATGGTAAATATAAATGTTGCTATTGTATACCTTGAGCCGAAACGAGTGGGGGACAACTACTTGTAGTACAGCATGCAACCGATAGACTGTCAGGATCGAGAGGCCAGCTCTCCACGGCTCCGTCTCGTTACAACATGATACACCCCCAAACGACCACCGCCAACAAGACTGCACAGAACAACAACAGACGGGCTTCCTCACCCGCAGGCGAACGCTCCAACACGAGCGCAAGCAGCGGTGGGCGGTGAGTACCCGGTGCACCAGCAGGACGCATATCGATTGTAGAGCGACGCACGGACACGCCTGGCCAGAACAGATGTGCACAACGCTCGACGACGTGCAGTGCCAATGGGAGACCGTGTGCGTCTGTAGAGAGTGAGAAGAGGGCTTGGGTGCGCATGGGGTAATACTCTAATTGTGATGATGGGCGTGAGCGGGGTATGGGGAGTGTGGGCGTCGGGAGGGAGAAGGTGCCGCTGGGTGTGCGTGGGAGGAAGATGAGCTCGAAGGATTCTAGGCGGGGGCTTGCGCGTACTAGGCGTGCGCCGCTTGTACGGAGGGATACTTCGCCTGGGGAGGGTACGATGCGTAGTACGAGGGTGCGGAGTTGGACTAGAGGACGGATGCATCGCGCAAATGTTTCCTGGGGAGTCATGTGAGTTCCTTTTTATTATTATTGAGTATTGAGAGAGAGAGGTGTATTTACTATTGTGAAGGAAGGACGACAGGCGACTGTAAAGTCGAGATGGCTCAGGTGTGGGCAAGCAGCGACGATAGTGCGCAAGACGGAACCGTTATCGTATCCTTGCTCGAGTCGGAATGCGATGGTGAGGGAAGAGAGTGCGGGTAGCGAGCCGAGCGATGCGCTCACGCTCAACTGCGTGCTGTCACGGAGGACCATCGAATCCGGCACGTGCAGTGTCTTGAGCGACTTGCGAGCGGGGAGAACCTGAGCTTGTACTAGCGCTCCGCTAAAGGTGGTCACTTTGGCGAGGGAATCTGCTTGCAGATCGGAGAGGATGGAAGGAGAAGCGACGCTCGGAGCATGGCTTTGGAGGTGGAGGGATTCGAGGTCGGGGTGCGTTTCGAGGAAAGTGCGGAAGGGTTTGCCCAGTGCTGGGTTTAGCTCTACGTGCCAGTCGAGCACGACGTCACCGATTAGGAGGGAGCGTAGGTTTGGCCAGCGGCCGCGGAGGAGACCGTGTGCGTCTACGGGGGCATGTGGGGAGTGTCCGTCGATGGCTAGGTGTTCGAGACTGGGACAGCGCTTGATTAGCATCTCCCAGAGGCGATGATAGCCCGGGATGGGCTCGTCTAGATTGTCCGAAAAGTGACGTCAGCTGGTTGGTCGTTCCGGGCCCATCTGAAAGTCTCGAACGTGTACGTACCGCGCGAAACACCATCATTTTGCCAGTAAAAACCACTCTTGAATGTTAGCGAGAATCCGCGGAGATCACCGAAATCAAATAGCTAGTGAATGGACGGGTAAACAATCACGTTTTTGCGGCTCATAGTTTGTCCCCGTGAGGCAAGGGGGATGACCGATTCACGTACATGGCTGTTTGGCGAGGGCAGGATAGACCCCAACGTCGTCGAGATGAACTTGAGGCGTGGACAGCTAAACAATGACAAAAGAATAATAGGGAAGGTGAGGAATCATAGAAAGGGAGAGGGAGTGAGTGACGCACAAGATCCGCAGGGCGAACCACATGTCATCGTAGGGGGGTAGCTCCTCCCCATCCCACACAAAACATCGCAAGACTTCAAGGTGCCTCGCCACGCTCAACACAGCAGAAGACACAGCATACGCATCCGACAAGGCACTACGGCCCCATCTGGATGACGGGGGGGAGCCGGTCCCCCTTCCTACAAACATCGAATCAGGACAGACGCTGAGCGACCGGACGTGTCGTGCGCGCTCCGGTCGGGTGTAAAGCATGTCGAGCGTGTGGATACATTGGGCTGGGCCGCGCAGGACGATGCGGGAATAGAGTGCTGGTGTTAGCGCATCAGCTATTCTTGAAGACTAATAGAAGACGACGGATCAGCTAGTTGGCGGTGGCGCGTGTCATAGGGTAATCGTTGGCACGCACGGTGAGATATAGGTGGAGAATCTCGGACGGGCATGACAAGTGGTCGGCTATTTCGAGTAGGACGTCGGCTGGGACAGTGTTCATCGTTGGATGGGGCAAAGGAAGGTGTGAGGTGTGAGAGAGAAAGAGGCGGCCAGCGCTTGGAACGGATCAAACGTTTGTCTCCCCCCGACTCGGACTTACTTAACAAGCATCAGATTATCATTTATCCTCGTCTGTAGAGCACGTAGACAAAGAATTATTACAGACATGATTGTCTCGATACATGATGGTTAGCTGGATATCAATACCTGTAGTTGCGAGATGATACGATAACACGGTGAAATGCAATATTGTGCAAATACGGTTAATCACGACCTGCATCTGGTCAGCGTAGCCCTCGAAGTGAGGACCCAAGGCGCACATTTTATAGCCTACTTGTGTTCTTTCTGAATTTGGTGTCGAATACGAGATGGTGATATCGAGATCGCGGTTGTTGCGCGAGTTCGGTGAGCATGTGAGTTTGCCCTTAATCTTTTCTCCATCCGAGATTCTGACGGTGTCGGGTGTGTAGAACACCGTTTGTCTAGATTTGTGAGCACAGGAAAACGAACCTGTCACGTCCTGAGACTCACTTCCAATGGGTATATTTTGCGTGTGGTCCCGTGGAGAAAGAGACCTTTTTGTGCGTGCAGTCGAATGAAATGTCAAACCATGCAAGGAAGGCGTGTACAACTGTAGGTACCACCTTTCAGTAAAAGCTCTCCACATGTGAAAAGTTTTACATACAGTCAGTACGCGTCGCAAGGAGCTCGAAGGGCGCTGAAAATGTCAGGTCCTCTTTCTTCGCGATTCTCAGATCTATACGCTGAATAATTGTCAGACTGTGTACAAAACCGATGCATTTCTGTCCTTTGGGTAACAACACCAGATCTAAACGACATACCTTGAGAATGCATGGATCTGTGGCGACGGCCTTCAGTTCCACGGTGTCAACAAGAGGCTCGCGTAACGCGATGTCCTTGATGCATGAAAAGTCAAACCCGTATACGTTGTCCCAGACTATGCGTTCTTTGAGCCGACAACATTCACGAGGGACGGAAGTGCAACACACAATTGATTTTCTCCTCCTTGTACTCTTGGTCCTCGATCGCGGCGATGTACAACGTGGCGTGATCAGGAAAGATGAGCCCTCCAGGCTTGAGGTAGCGGTCACGGGCTTCAAGAACAGTGTCCAGCATTGACTCGTAGAGGAGGAAGTAGCCCATCCATTCCGAAATAATGATGTCGAATTGCTTGATTGGCAACTCCGTATCCTCCAGTTTTCCTTTCACGAGGGTGATAACTGACGACGAGAAGAAATGTAAATATCCCGATAACGGAGCGCTGGTGGCAGGCGATGACACACTGTCTTTGAAGCCGTTCGCTTCTATTATCTTCACTGCTTGGTCTATGATATTTGACATGTCGATCTGTGATATTTGGGTAACATCGGTTACCATTGCAGAGACAGAAGCAGAGGAAAACGCACACCAACGACCTGAGATGCGCCGGCCCTGGCAGCGAACATGGAAAGGATCCCCGTGCCGCACCCTACGTCCAGCACCGTCTTGTCTTTGAAGAGGTGTGGATTGTTCATGATCGCAGCACGATACGAACCCGTGCGCACTGTGTCCTTCAACATCTCCTCATGAATGCCTAACGAGAAAAAAATCACTTGAGGACATGAGAGAAAATCCAAATATGCGACGCGTACCGAAATGCGCATAGGAATCAGCATAGCTAAACCCGTGAGCAAGATCGTTCGTCAAGAAAAGGGATGACCCACTAGTCTCTGGAAGTCATGCCCTCCGAGGAGGTCGTCGCGGACGTCGATGGGTCTTCCATGCTGTCGCCGACGGTACCAGCCCAACATCCTCGACTTTCTTTTAAAATTCAGATGTGTCATCATATATCACGTGATGACGTCTTTATCCTTTTGTTTGGTTTGGGGCAACAGCAATCCGCAGTTCGTGACCACTTATAAGCCGACAGACACCACCGTCTTATACGTTTTTTTCTCTGCTCCAACTTTCCCAACGACAAGTAAATAACACGCCCAACTTGTTCCATTTACCATGATTGTCGATCCACCGTCTACTACCGTACGTCGAAAGCTCACGCTTTACACACAACGACTTAATTTGACGCCCGCCGTTTCTCTTAGATGGAGAGCGGCGTTCCTATACCCGCTGAGAACCCACCAGCATACGAATCTGCCATCATTGGCACTAGCGCAGGTACGTGGGACCCACACTCATCCCTGCTTGGATATGGGTGGCGGAGGTGACCGTTATACCGTTTCTTTTATTTTACTGATGATCGGTTCCGCGGCTTCCCTGTCATTTTGTGTTAATACAGCGCCGCCACTATCAGGGAAGAGTGCCAACCCCCAAGACACCCAACCCAAGGGTCATGAGCTGATGCTCGCGAGCGGCCCATCAATCATGTATGGCGCCACCGCGCCCGGCCCCCAGGCAACTGTATATTACTACCAAGATCCGCGCACAGGGCAGCGCATTGCCTCGCTATTGCCCCCGGATCACCCCCAGATGGTGTGCCTCCAGGCGGGTGAGCACATCCCAGAGACGCGATATGGTTTCCTCGGTGCGTTATGCTTCCATGCGTTACTCTTTGTTGATTATGTCTGGGCTCATGTTCACGTACTTTGCATCACCAGGCGTTATTGCGGCGATTGTGTGGTTCCCTCTTGGCATCGGTCTGTGTCTGCTCGATCGCCGCGTCCAATGCAAACGCTGCGGCGAGTCTATCGAGGAAGGGCTCTGCAGCTAATTTATAAATTAAGCTAACTGAGCTCCCTGGCTGGCCCACCACTCCCTACTCTTCTTTTCTTGTACTCGTCACTCTGTGTCCCGCTCTCATACGGATGGTCCTGCTCTGAAACGTTATTGCCTGGTTTATACACCGCTCGTTTGTGTATAGTATGATAGTGTACATTACGACCCTCACTTTCACATGGATACGTGGGGTATTATTGATTGGTTCTCCCTTAATTACGACTAGCTTTGATATCTTTCGTCTGCCAAGAGCGAGGTGTGTTTTCCCCGTGGCACGTGTTTCCCTTTCTCGAACCCCTAATGTAACCAGACTGTAGTATCCCGGGCGCAATTGCATAGCTGCATCAATGTATCACTGGGTGGGCGCCGGGTTCGCCGTCTTACAAGCGCGATCAGCAGGTGTGGAGTGTCTCCGATGATGATAGAATGGACCGTATCGAACAGACATGCACATGCCATAATACAGTACTGAAAGGGATAGAGATGATGATGGGTCCCACCGTCCCAGCGGCCCATATGCTCACACTAAAACAAGCGGAGGAGCTAAATGTTTATACGATTGTTCTGACATACAGTAGCGTAACTTGACACTGTTACCAAGTTACAAAAATCAGGTTTGGAGATTCAGGTTGGCACCATCCGACTCCGCGGGGCGGAGACTGATCTGTACACCGCTTGATGTCGAACCTCGTGGCCACCTGCGCGCTCGCGATGCCAGTGGTGTTGTAGCGGATGCCGCCAACACTGAAGTAAGTGATGATATATGGGGCATTACGACGACTTCAATCTTAGTGGCAAACGAATTAATGAAATGCAGAGTCAGAATCAGAATTGGAGGGACGACACCAATTGACTCCGAGTAGGCAGCCCGAAACCGCAAAGGCTCTCCGCCGCATAGTGGCCTAGAAACGTCATCCTCGTCTATGCATCTTGCAATGCACACAGTACTTTTAGTATGGGTTGTCCTGGTGGGACGTTAAGGGTGGATGGAGATAATTGTAAGGGGCACAGCTAGCAATACAGATCATGAGGAGAGGGAAAAAAGAGTAAAGTCGGAGCTCGCGGTCGTGCTAAAGCCATCGCGGCAGAATGCAAGCTAGTTGAGTAGCGATGCAGAGAATATAGACTTCAAGCTTCAAGCTGAGTGAGCGGAGCAAGTTGAAATTAGGGGATCAACTCAAGTCCAAGTTTTTCGGAGCCGTTCATCTTGGTCGTCATTCCCATGTTGTCTCGCACCTTCCTACCACTTGTCTTCGATCCACCGAACGAATTGGTCATGGTGTAATACGTGATGGCTCCCAATGACAGAGGTGCGCTTCCTTTTGTCATGCTTAACAGTTTGTGATTAAACATGGCCCACGAGAAATAGTCTACGTGGTGCATTACAATAAGTGTTTCAGGGAGCATCATCATGGTGAGGTCCTGCAAATTCGGAACAGGCATCTCGAAGCGGATGCGGCAGACACAATCACGATGTCCGAGAGCAAGGGCTATTGCCTCTTCATTTATTGCGGTGAGGGCGTCGCGTTCACCAATGTAATCAATGATGAGTAGAAGGGGAGGTGAATGTGCCAGTATGTCCGCAACGGGCGGGACCACCATCATTGTGTACCACCATCGTTCGCGGATCCATTCCCTCCTATGAGGCGGTTAATATGATCCTCGTCCCCGTCTAAGACGGCTGGTCGATAGAGTCAAGGAGTGAATCATCGTCGAGGATGTGAATCAAACCAGTACATCTGTCACCCTCAAGCTACATGGCCACCAACTCGCACACATTCAGCCAAATACTCTGCTTCAATGTATCTTATTCGTGCTCCAGCTGGAGATTTTCACGATCTTCTTCTCGTTTCTTATTCCCAACCGTCATGTCACTCATGTGTTCCAAGGCGTCTGCACTTGCTGGGATGCGCTTGTTTGTCGGACCACCGCTCCTCGCCTTGAGACGTTTGTTATTGATGTCTTCAAGTAAATCACGTTTTCTGTTCCACCTCCCCTATAGTGTGTGAACATGACAGCAGTGCCAAGTTCCAGTTTTTTGACGACAACGTCTATGTGAAGGTGTGTCTTCATGTGGGGGCCACCTTGTACACTTTTTCCATAGTCATCTACTAACGGCACCTCGACCGACAGCTATCGTCGGCGTCGGTGGCACAAATTTTCAATTCGCTTAGTCAAGTATTCTCTGCGGCGGAGCATCTCTCTCTCAAACACAAGTACATATGCGATCATCTGAAGGGCGCAATGAGGTCAACCGCACGGAGTAGCGCAAATTTCTTTGATCGTTCAGCAACGTGAAGGTCCTTCACATTGACGATGGGACTTGTCAAGGAACTCGTCGTCGGAACGCAGGCCGCCCAGTAATTCCGACCCGTCGTTGAACACCCTTAGGCTTAGCCTTAGCGTCGATACTTGAACCCGGCTTCTATATCTGAACCGCAGAGCCATTCATCCATTGCCTGGATTGTTACCCACGCCCATGTGCTCTTGTCGGCTTTCATCCCCATCATGGCCACGACCCTGTTGTAGATGATCTCACGACTCCGAATGCGAGTCAGACAAATGGCACCCTCATTGACATGTAATCTACGCCTGCATTAATTTCGCCTTCTATCTCTGAGGCACTATGATATTCTCATCATTTAGGGAAGGAAGTTGGGACTGCATCTATCGTTATGGCACCACGGATTTAAAGATCATGATCAAGTATTGATTGATTCGCGTGAATATCTGTGATTGCATCAAATCAACGCAAACTCGGGCTGCCAATGGCATAAAATACCGAAGAGCACGGTTCACATGCATGGCACAGCGATCGTAATAGGTCTAACTCGGAGTCAGCTCATGTGGCTTCGGAGAAAGTGAGCTACAAACTTGGCACAAAGTTTGCACGTCGGACTCGGACGAGCACTGATTTGCTTGCGGACCTCTTCGCAGACGACGCGGGCAGCTGAGCGTTGTGGAGACGAAAATAAAATCGACGATAATATTTCAACTTCAACTGAGAGCCAGCTCAAAGTTGATCTCGATTATTGTAAAGGATCTATCTAGATTAATTGATATCATTCATGTCGTTCCAAGTGACGTTCGACTTTTAACGAACGGATTGGGAGAATGCGACTGGCATTTCCGAGGATTTTGCATGGAAACCACTGATGCAACGTCTTTGGCCAGTACAGTGGAACCGGAACTCGCAGCTCACCACCGTTTTCTCTCACTCGGTTGGGGGAATCCTCTGCACTATGAGTCGGGGTTTGTCGTCCCACGTGCTGTATTGACACTGTTCCTCTTTTGGTTGTCTGTGTAGATTTCCGTGCGTAGCACGGGCACACGCTAGTCGATATTGATGCACGATCACCGAGATAAAGACCGCTTGAGTAGTACCAAATGTGGCTAGCCATTCTTACTGAACACCACTGCCAGTGACAGGATAAACGATGAGCTATCGACGGCCGAGTCCGAACTGTACGCATGATGCAGGGCTTCAATAATTGAACTACTGTACAGTATCTCGCCAGCCAACGGAACCAAAGGGCGACAATATTGGGCTTAACCATTCTTGGCGCGCTCTCGCGGACAGGCACGCCAGTGACTCAGGCGACGTCGGACATCGGTAGTTCGTGAGATACTAAGTTATACAGTCTCGTTCCCCTTAATTTTTCTTAAAACATACAACCGAGACGTAAGTCCTCCAGTTGTGAACTTTCGCGGGCCCCGCCGCGCGCGCGAGGGCCGCGGGGCTGCGGCAAACTGGATTCTTGGCGAGCGCCCACAATCTGCGGCATCGTATGCCACTGTCGGCGTCTCCAATTACGATTCACTTGGCTGTGGGGCATAGTGGGGCCGCACGAGCAACCAGGGGTAGATGGCACTATCGTCGTCCTTCATTATCATTATTGTTGTCGTTGTCGCTACTATTTATAGATAAGAACAAGTCCATTATCGCCACTTGACGAAATGTGGAACAAATGGAAGAGTCGCTTAGGATCCTGAAGCACATGGAGGTGCGGTACTACTAGAGTGTACAATACGTACTAGTACTGGTTTGCTCTGTCTTCTCTTGCATTTGTCTGGCTGTCGTTACACACTGAGAGATCCCTTCGTGTTATCTTTTTTTACAAAACAGCAGGATCGACTTGACTTTGTTGCTGTTCAGAGAAAGCAGTCGGTGGCGTGATGACGCAAAGTGTTACACGGGTACCAATGCGTGGACAAGGCCCGCCAATGGGACAAGTAGGGTTTGCTGTAGAACGTGAGCCGTTATTCGGGAAGCTGAGAAACTACCTCTGCTAGTGTAGAAGTCTGCCAATCTGAAATGCAATGGAATGAGAAGCAGCAATTGAAAAGCGTCATAGCTTACTTACGCGCCCACGGGGGCAATACATGATCGCACTATGTATGCCTTGGAAATAGAAGCGACCCATGGGCGTAGATTAGAAAAAATAAAGGAATATACTGCATGAGAGATAATTTTCTAGTTTTCCAGTTTTGCGCATTTTCTTGGGGACCAAGGATACGATTGCATCCGGTGGAGATGTAGCGCCGTGGATGAACATTGAACATGGGTAAAGGGATGTGCCCGTCCATTCATCGCACTGTGTACGTACGGTTATTGACCCTGAGCATTGGAACAAGTGGACACGTGTGGATAAGACGAGAAGCGTGAGGATTGAATGGTCCGTCGGAGGGGTTCGGTTGTAACTGTTGGATCGCGAGATTAGCATTCGCGATGGGTGACAGTTCGCACGTGGACGAAGAGCGAGAAGGGCGGTTGTCGGGCCCATCGGGGCTCGAGAGTTACCGAAAAGGGAACAAGAGTTGTGCACGTGGCCTCGGCATAGGGACGAAAATGAATTCGGCGTGCGACCGGCTTGTGGGTGATTGCACCGCCCCCCCTAGCCCTAGGAAAGCCTCGCACGCTGAGGCAGCGCGAGCAACTCGCAGCCCATCATCTCACTTGGGGCTCATCGCCGTCGTGGTGGCTGTCATTCAACCACACTTTGTCATCTGCCTCTTTTCCCCTCTCTCCTTGTTCTTGTCCCCCCCTCCCCTCTTTTCCCGCATATCCCTCTCCCAGCCTGAGAGCGGCGTCGTACGTGACACATGCAACCTCTATCTAGACAGTTCCCGGCCTCTCTCGCTCGCAACAAAAAGCTGGATACCGCACTGTCCCTGTCCCTGAACGATCCATCTGATCCCTCGTTGCCCACAGACACGACCGTGCATATCCACCGTGCGCCCCTTGCACAAATAGATCAACAAAACGTTGTACCCACACCTCCCGACCTTTCTCCTCTTTCGCGCGCTCCACCTGAACCGATCCCTCCTACACGCGCACTGGGGAAGCCAATCATGCCGAGGCGTTCTTCTTACACAGGCGAGGATAGCCATTACGGAGCCAGTACCAGCTCGCAGAGCCCTCCCTACCGTCGCCTTTCCCAGTATGTGTTCCATTATTTTTTTCCTACTTGAAACGTTTTGCCACCTTCCTTCCCCCCCCCCCCTCCCCCCTTTCAATTTGAATAGTTGCCGTGAGGAGATAAGCGTTCTTTTGGAGTAATCTCAGACACGGGGTGATTGTTTGGCCCACCTCATGGCCATACTACTTTCCCTCGTCTTGCGTTGATCATGTGAGGGGTTGGTCCGCGCCGCGATCTTCTCCCCCCTTTCGCCTCTTTTTAGTCGTTCCCAGGCGGGGTTTTTTTCTCTCCCCAAATCTGGGTCATTCTCATTCGGAAAGCGCGTCTACCTCTTATTTCATCCACCGCATATCCTCCTGTAAAACCAAACCAAACCCTCGGTAGCGCCGCGCTTATTTCTATCGTTCTCCTCCCTCCCTTCCACCTCCTTCTCCCCTCGATAGTATCCGTCTGTTCGGCCATCAGGGCTGAAATGCAATCGGGTTGCCCTCCATATTCATTTTCTTGGGCTTCATTCATGCTTCGTCGCCACTCTTGTTTTTATTCACTCTGAATGCTGATCGCCTCTTCGCACCGTACGTCAGGTCTCGCATCAACCCGACGGCTCCTTATCCACCATCCAAGCCCACGCGGCGTCCTGCGCCCAACCACCCACCACCCACCGCTTCTTTAACCTCTACACGGCGGGGTTCTCTTCCCACACTCCATCTACACACACCCCCGCAGTCCGCTCTCACTGTATCCATCGCCCCATCCACTATGCAGGAAAATTTAGAAAATTCCAACGATGACGACTATTACGCACATTCTAGCTTAGCTACATTCTCTTTCGGTGCGGCAACTGCCCACCGTCAGCCCTTTGATCCAGATATGCCCAGTCCACTGTCTGTCCAAGCCGCCAGCGAGAGTGGTCACTCTCATAGTACTGGCAGTATCGATCATACCCCCCGTCCGTCGATCTCTCATACGCGTGGTCCCGACGACGAAAGCGGTGAGGATGAAACCCGCAGAAGCCGTGCTAAAATGCGGGCCATAGACGATGGTGGCCGCCGGCCCTCGCTCCCTACCAACGTATACTCTCCCGACCGCCATGGTGATGACAATCTCCAGAGTACTCCTTCCCGCCACTCTGCAGAGGCATCTGGGAGCGACTCGGATGCAATAACGTCGGGGAATGCTTCTGATACCGAATTTGAACGGGGATGTGAATCCGGTATTGTCGACACGGATGTCGAACTCGAGGGTATCGCTTCCGATGGCACCTCACAAAATACTTTTGGATTTGATCAGGTGGGGTTTTTTTATGCATTCGATTCCGACGCCGAGTCTGATGATGATCCCCTTGTCACACAGTATGAAGATTGGTACGTCGTCGACCCCACCGATGGTCGTCAGGATACAACCTCCCCCGTCATATTTGCAAACCCCGAGAGCGAAGACGATGACTCAGATGTATCGGAGACAGGTTCTCGTGGACTTGCAATTATGCACCGCAACAGCATTGCAATTCGTGTGGCCTCCGCAAGGGAGCGTTCTCTACATCCAAACGAAATGGATTACGAACAGATACAAACTAATGCGCGCGAACGAGAGGATAGTACTGCAACAGTGCGCCGAGAAAACAATGAAGACCCAGAGGCCAGCACACGAATTATCGTTACAGGCCCAAACAGAGAACGGCGACCGTCATTGCCGACTCCCAATTGGAGCATGTTCACCAACACCGCGGGTATTTCGTCAACGGACGACTCAGGCGAAGGCGTGTATCAGGGCATAGACCTCAACTACATTATGAGCGTTGGAGGTTCAATGGGTCCAGGCTCCCGTCGCTCGTCGCATTCGTTCGTAGCACCGCAATCGCTGCCTTTACCCCCACCGAAGGACAAATTAAAGTCAAAGGACAAAGATAAACGCAATATGGACAAAAGCAAGGGGAAAGAAACTCTCGACATTACCGCGGTGCAGGGTCTTATCGCTCCACAAAGCGCTGCGTCTAACCGATTGGAAATTGCGCCGTGGGCTGAGCCGGATCAAATGATAGGCCCTCGCCGTCCTAGTACCGTGACCCTCGATGACTCATTTGCGGGGGGTCTCCGACGACTTGACCCCGGCTACGCTGAACGTCGTAACGAGTGGTCCTTTATCCGCGATCGTGAGCAGGTCGTATTTCCTCCGCGGGACCCTGAAGGCAGTCCGAGAACATGGGCTGTCTGGCGCTGTGCACAGATCGGCAAGATTCGCCTCGAGCGAGTGATCCTACCTCCTTGTACGTTACGTATTCCCCTTGTCCCCTCGTCTCCAGTGCATTCTGATGACCTACGTCTCGTTCTGCAGCTGACCCGGACAAGCCGAATCAACAACGTCTCAATGCAGAGCACGATGTTGACCCTGACTCTACAAACAACCTTGGTGGTCCGACGACAGTTATTCATCGGCACTCCAGGGCGCTCGCGTTCTCCATCTATCGCCATTACAGCCTGAAAAATTACCGCTCCTCAGGCAGAGGCCGCGTCAGCATGACGGCTAGCACGCGCACCCAAAGGTCCAGTGAAGGTCGCAATAATACACTGGTGATGCCGGCCCATGACGGTATTTTACTGGCAACCAAACGTGTGCAGATGCAGTTTACGTATACCAAGAGTACCTCAAGGCTGGACTCGCATGGATTACTGCCAGAAGATAGTGATAACCGTCGTAGCAATCGTCGCGATCCCCACTCTGCACGTTCTCACCTCGCCTCACAGGATCCCCCCGGTAACTCACCGAATCGGGAGGCGCATGGTCCCCGCCCGATCGTGGACTTGAGTAGGCTCGAAGAGTTAGACAGCCAAACTGCAAGCTTGCGAAGGAGCCGGTCCACCCGCACCACCACTTCCTCACTCGAACTATCGGGATCGACTGCTTTCGGTTACTCTGCCCCAACGTCGCCACCCACGATCTCTTCAGCGAGCTCCATGTCGGAACGGCAGCTGTCCCCTCACGACGAGGCAGAAGAGGACAGCGAGGGGGAATCGGCGAATCCCATCCCACGTACTTCCCACGCAGAGGCTTTCGCCACGCTTGACAGCTTTGCGATCGATCAAATCAAGAATGAACAGGTGCCTACACCAGCGACGAGACGATCACACGGCAATTGGATTCAGCGCTTTATTGGTCCACCCAGTGGCAGCGCATCACGGTCGCTTTCGTCCAGCCTAGCGCCCATCAATCCGCCCTGGATGACGTTAGTCCCGCGCTCTATGCAGGAGGAACAAGACCGTGCAATCCAGGGTTTAAGGTCGTCCTTCAAGGATGTGGGGCTTGTCCCATCATCTCGACCGAAAGGCGGTGCTGGGATCGGTCGCAAGGGCAAGGGCAAGAACAAAGACATGCTCACTCAAGTGCCCGATGACTCGCTGTACATGCTCCTCCCCCTTTGGCCTCACGAGACAGACCCTGCGAGCGCTGCGCGCGAGCGGAGACAACGTCCTGCGAGAGGCCTCGACAGAGAGCAGAATTTGTACCTTCTTGTGTATTACGTGCCGTTTGACAAACGCGGCGAGGGAAACAGGGCGAAGAAGCATTCTCGGTCACGCAAAAGCGATCACGACTCACACTACCCGACGCCTCTCTTCGACGCAAGATGCGGCTTCAAAGTCGTCGGACGTCTGATCGCACATTCGGACCTAAACGGCTCAGGCGTCCGCCTACCCGTCCGCGGTCTCGCTGTGACGGGTTCCTTCGCGGAGGCGGAACAGGGTATACCGCCGGCGTCGTTGCGGGATGTGCATTCGGACGATTTCGTGATTGGGGCCTGTTTGGATCGGAGTGGGACTATCGAGTTCGTCCCGGAAGGATTGGAGAAATTGGGATTGTGCGAGCCGAGGCGTGGGCCGTTCTTGCAGCTACATACTCATCCGGCGATGCAGACGGCTGAACCGAGCAAGGAGGAAGAGGAAATCGTCTCACAACCTCTTACTGCTATTGGACGGGCGGCCGTCGAGGTGGTTTGGCTTGGCTGCATGGCCCTCACCACGTTTTATGGCCCGCAATCCCAGGATCAACGAACATGAACGCGTCCTTCCTTGCGATCCTGGCTGAGGTGCCTTCCCGATCCCTCTTCAGTTTTTCTTTCCTCCTTTCATCTCGCCCTCATCTCATCTTCCTGATAGTCCTACTTGGGCTCAAGCCAAAAAAAACGGCCTTTATTAACCTTACCCTATCTCCTCCTCAATTTACCGAACGCAGATTGCGGCGCAGAATGCTATACCCGTGCAGAATGTAATACGATACTATACGACCCTCTCCCCTCTCGTCAAGAGCCTGCATTATATCTATACGAGTGTGTGTGTGTTGTATGTCCGTGTCCGTGTATGTGTATGTGACCTCGACATGGCATTGCTGGCTTCCCCCTTTTCAACATTCTCCTCCTGTATCCCTTCTCCAAATCATTGAACGCACTGTTTTTTTTGTTTTAGCTATGTAGTACCTCGGATTCATTATTATTATCAACACGCACCCAGGCCTCAGGGTCTACATTTTGCCCTACCATCACTGCGACTTACGGAAAGTCTGTACTGTATCAGAAGACGGCCTTTGTATCTCTTCGATACAGTAAATTTTTTTGAGTAATGATCTCGATCCATATACAGTACATATAGTACGTGGGCGCGCGGCCGCCAGCGTCCCTGGATCCTCCTTACTCGCCTCATACTGTATTACGTCGCTCTTCTCGAGGACAAGGGGGCGGCGCCGGGGGCGGTCAGGGATGCCCCGTATTTTATTTATTAATAGGGAAACTTGAAGGGGAATGGTGGTGCCACACGTGTATGCATTCGAGATTGAGAGCGCTCATACTATTATACTTCGAGCTTCTATCAGAGTCACATCTCTACATCGTGCCCGGCCCTCTTCACGATGTTCCTAGTAATACTGTAAGCCAGCTCCGCCATGACCACGCCACTACTCCATAAAAACGACAAGCAACTTCTCCGCGCGCGCACCGAGCGTCATTTTTATTTATTTATCTTATCGTGTAGTAATTTCAAGTTATTACTGTAATTTATTATTTTTTCTTTTGGGTCCCCCTTTCAAATTGGTAATAAAAAGACATGATAGGGGCGAGGATCCTTTTCTAAATAGAAGGAAAGATTCAAATGGGGCGGACTGGCTGTGCGGCATGAATGTGTATAAATGTGTATAACTTGGGTCGTCAAGGCTCGCCTGCTACTGTACTACTGTAGTAGCCAAGTTGAGGAACCGAGTACGGGTGTCCTTGTCCGGCTCAAAGTTCCGAATCGGTGTCTCACTGGCGCTCACTGAAACTGGAATCTGAACTGGTTTGGAGTCGGTCATGGCAGTCATATCGGTTCTCGGGGTTCTTTTTCTTTTCGCTCTACCGCGATGTCATTGGCACGGTCACGGTACCTCGCCACAATGACTGATATATCGTACTAGCTTGAACTTAGTAACCGTGTAACCAGTACCGTACCGTTCTTTTCTTTTCTTTTTTTTTTTGGTTTCCCGAATGAATGAATTACTGTAATGAATGAATGTTTTGATCGCGAGGTACCCGGACTCCGATGCCGCACGGACTCGTAGTGGGCTTCCTCCATCTTCCCTCCTCTCAGTCGTTTTTGCATGCATCGATCTCTCCGGAACTCGAAAACTGAGACACGAAAAAACCGTGGATCCGACTCGGGAATCCAAATCAGAACTGGGTTTCCCCCGGTTTTCCCCCTTCTTCCTTCCTCCAAAATTTCCGGTCGCGGTAGTATCGTACGTACGTAGTGTCCTTTCATTTCAAAAGTTGAGTTGAGACACGAGTCGGAGCCGCACTGCATGCCAGTGGTGTTTGGTTTTGGTTTTTTTTTACAACGGCTACTCGATCACTTTCAAGTTATTGCGCTTGTTATAATATAAAAATCATAACCGCAGCAAAAAGCAGGGTTCAAGTAACATCATTGATCGTCATGTTTCATGCTTCAGACTGATTAGTGGGTCGCGCCTGATCGAAAGACGTTATGTCCTCGGAGATGATAAATGGTTCGGGATTTAGTTCGATTGTGTGTGTGTGTGTATGTACATTTCCCCCAGAAGCTGATGGGCTGGCGAACGTCGGCCCGGATGGGATGGATGGGGTGTTAGACAACAACTCTCATGGGAAACAACAATAATTCTTTCCCACTGCGTCCGTCTAGATGGCTCTATTGGCCATGAATGGGTGATGCGAGGGGTTGCATTTAAGTTTACCCTGTTCATATTTCGGGAAAGCCAGTATGAACGAACTCTCTTTGCGTGCGTGGAGTTGAAATTTGGAGCCACGTTTCGGTGCTTCTGTTATTATGTTCGCTCTGGTCGCATGGCAGTGGCCATTTTGGACTCGGAGGGTAACGACTCCCCCATATGTGCCTGTGACTACTAGAGAGCTCTCAACGGTCTCAGAGTTTCTCCCTGACCGACAATCGGCTGTGATTTTACTTCTTCACGGTTGGCAATAGAGTTTTACATACAGTTATCCATTCTCGATATTATCGTTTGGAGTGGTGCCAACCTTTTTTTTTTTTTTTTTTTTTT
>QFEZ01000581.1:49195-81761 GCA_003316425.1 Russula lepida | reverse complement strand
TTTTTTTTTTTTTTTCATAATTGGTCTTGCCAGTGGTGCGGTTCCCACGCGGCGAGAAAACGAATTCGAATTCTTTGCCAAGCCCGTGTTTTCTTGATAGTGGCGTTTTCGAGCATGTACTGATAGGAAAGTGAGAGAGTGCTTCTTGTGCTCCTTGCTATCATGCTCAGTCGTAATTCGCATTAGTCAGCATGTTCCACCTTCGACGCGACCGTACAGAGGTTCAATCGCGATTATAGGCGCGGGCGAAGATAAGTTACGATTGTAGCTGACCCTGACCAGGGATCAATTCATGTACAGTACCGTACGTGAGATGCGCCTCACTTGTTGTATATTGACAATTTGCAAAGTTGCTGACTGTTGCGAAGATGGAGTTTGAACGTTCGTTCTGCCACGAGTCGTCATGTCGGCTCAGTATTGGAGTGCTCCTGTCGATTCTTTTTTCGTATCTCCTGACTTGGGATGGTCACAGAACAAACATCACATGGAATGGAATGTATATGGGCATGCACCAACCAATCGTCATTTTCACAGATTCAGTACTAAGTTAGTGGGGGTGGGATGGAGCCCCATCCACCGTCTCACAGGGGTCAAACGCGCCCATAAACATAAAAAAACGCGAAATTGATCCACACCCCCCAACATGCACACACATGCACATACACATACAGTAGGTTGAAACATTTCTTGGGCGTCTTTGATCGCCAAGAAAACCAAAACGACAGTTAGTATTCTCATCAGCAAACAAGGGCCCCAGTTCCCTCAACTTATATCAAAAAGCGCGTAATGGCTAGCCTCCAGGCATAAACGTGTTGACCTCTCGGAGACAGCGAGGTACTTGTGCGTTTATGTTTGCTCGAGAATGAAATTAATTTACCACTTCAGCTTTCCGACCATCGGCTTAGTTTGTCGTGAGAGCGCGCTCGCGTGGAAATACCAGAGGAAGGGGAGCATTGTAGAAAAAAGGAGTCGTCAGGGGGGGGACGCGGCCGCCGAGTTTGTTCAAGGCGCGTCACTGTCGTATAGTACGTACGTACCGAATGAGTGGCTTGCTTTGGTGAAATATTCGCAAGGAAATTGTTGTTCCCGCCCCAGCACGGCCGCCTACGGTGGTTGTGGAGAACAGAATCCCAGTCACACGTCCAGCGCCGTGCTTCTGTCCTGTGCTGAGAAGCTGTGGTCATCTTATTCCGGCGGCGAGCAATCAAACTTCCCAGCGATTGGGCTCTGCTGCCCTTGCAAAGGCAACTTCTTCGCCGCAAGGGATGGTCTGTTCCTGTGGACCGTTTTGCCAGTGCGCCTCAGGATGTGCCTTAAGTCCTAAATCGAATGCTGTCGTTTGCTGATACCCTGGAAGGTTCCCAGATAAACTTTGAGGGGTAATCGTTCCAAGTCGTCTGACCAAGGGCGGCGTAGCGCACAAGAAGAACTTTTCGGAGTTTGGTGAGGGATCTAGCCCAAGGAAGTCGTGTGATTGACTCGAAGGTCAGAGGGTTAAGCCAGTTGTTCCTCGAATGGTTCTCACACCCACATGAAGATGCGAAGTCACACGTTCCAAGGACTTCTGGTGGGCAACGGTGCCACATACTGTAGTGCCTGTGTTCCTTACTGATAGCGTAGCCAGGTGGGTGTGGGTTCGTGACTTTGTGCCCAAATGGCCATCACGGTACGCCCGAGGATGAACTTCATTTAGGAGCTGCCGAGAGTAATTCTAGACAGTCACGGTAACCGAGAGAACGGAAACGGAAACGGAAACGCCCGGGCCTGTCAGTTTGCTGTGCTGCTGTGCGGCTGTGCGCGAGAATGCCACGTGGCACGATGGTAAGGAAGGGCTGACGTGGCAACGCTTCTTTTTCACCTACGGCCACGTACGTCCTGCGTCCTCCGCAGTCCTCTCCCTCCTACTTTTACAGCCTCCCCATTTTTTCTCTCTTCTCCTCTACTACCACGCACTAATCCATATTCTAAACTATGGCTACCGTCAACACTTCCGATCTTGCCATTCCATCACCATCATCATCTATCTCTTCACACCCACCCATTCCATCTCCCTCGTCGACCACTACTTCCAAGTCTGCAGCGAAATCTCGTCCTGCACCCACATCTAATCAAGATGGCGCCCCACCTCGAAAGCGGTCCCGGTCTGACCTGACACCTGAGGAGCGCAGGGAGGCTCGCGCCCACCGCAACCGAATTGCAGCCCAGCATAGCCGCGACAAGCGCAAAGCACAATTTTCCGCCCTGGAGGCTCGCATAAGTGAACTCGAGGCTGAAAATAGAGCTCTTCGTGCGGGTACAACGCACCCTCCACGAATCAATGCCGACAGCCCTGAACAGCGGGCAGCGGACGCCGCTCGCGAAGCAGAGAACAGCACATTGCGCGAACGCGTCCGAACCCTTGAAAATGCATGGGAGGCAATCATTCGCACCCTTCAGACTCATGGCTCCACCGCGGGCCTGCCGACCATTTTACCTTCTCCACCTTGTCCAGACCGATCGAGTGCTCCGTCACCGTCACCATCATCATCATCACCCGAAGACTCGACAATGACCTTCCCCGTACTTGTACCGTCTACCCCTGTCTTCTCACCTGGTGACCCTGTTCTCCCTCTATCCCCAGCACCATCCAATGCCAGCCTTTCGTCTGAAACTCCAAGCCAGAGCATCTTTGACCTCACGCATGAGCCCACTTGCCACTCAGCACGGGTGGTGAGCGCCTCTTCTTCGGTGGCGTCCCTGCAGCGGGTGGACCCATGCAAACAGACGAAGATCTCTGCGCACTACTTGGTGTCGTCACGGACGAGACCGTTGACGAAGCGGCGATGGATGATCTCTTCCGTGAGATCTTGGTGGCGCCCCCTACGCCGTCCTCCACGGCGCCGATACTGATGGGCGATGAGGCAGAGGTGACGAGACAGGATGAAGATTTGGCCGACGCAATTACGGATCCCAGTGTGGCCAAGGAGATCGAGAGAGAGACGCAGAGACTGTTCGACTTAGTGACTGTCGCCAGCACTACACCCGGGCTCACAATTGATGGCGTACCGCCACCGCCCGCCGAAGAGAAGGATAACACAGCACTCGAGCTGGATCTTGGCGTGTGGGAGGCATCAATAGGCCTCGTCCAGCCTGTATTCTAAACCATCGACTTCATCCTGGTTTTTGGACAACACTCTGTATTCGTAATTCATATTCTCTTTCGTGCGCCTATCGTCATGCATAGATCCCCCTAGTTTCGGCCTATTTAATTTATACCGTCTCAGTTTCCTCCTCTTCCCGTCTCGTATCCTCATAGTCCGCATCGTCATCTGGCTTTGTAGCCTTCGTCATACAGTACTCATACAATACTTCTTCCACTTCCTTTCTTTTCATATCCCCTCCCCTTCTTCCTCCCCTACCTCTCACCGTCTGTACGGGTGCTGGACATGCGTGTGGAGGGCGCTCGTGTGCGCGCGGATAGTGGCGTACTCACCTTCTGGCTGTTCCCACTGTACCGCTTGCGACTTTCCCCTCTGGGGTTGAGAGACGCGTGTGTTGCGGTGGTGAGCGCAGGTCGGTGTGGTCTGTCGGCTTGATGTACGTTGCGCTTGTGTTTTCTTCGCGTCGTGTACGCGCCAGTACATGTCGTCAATATGGGGAATTAGTTAGTTCTACTCAGGGTGCCGTGGGCCGTTCGTGGATTGGAAGGATGTCGTACCTACAGTACGTGGAGGTTTATCAATGACAGTGTCTTTTCGGATAAGCACGATGGGTCGCGAGCACCCCGATCACGAGTTACGAAGCTAGTACCACGTGAGCCGTTGAAAGATTTTAAAGATGTCAACAAAATTGATTTTTTGGCCAATACAACAAAGAGGTTAAAGCAGTACTAGTACGATGGTCAGAAGCCATCCCTCTATTCTCGTAGATTTCCTCCCCTTCAGGAGATTCGCAAGACAAAACATCGCCCGTACGGAGGCGCCCGGGGAGGAGGGAGATGTTAACGCGTGCCTACACCTTCATTCTCGTTCTCGGTACCTAAGCCGGCGCGTTCATGCGCCTCCTGGGAAGCATAGTTGATGCGCTTTCCACGTGTGCGACGTCCCAGGATCGCAGAGGGGTTGATTTGCTGTACGGGGAAGAGCAAGACCCGTTATCAGCGAGAAGCCTGAGAGAACCGGGGGTAATTTGATCTTACCTCGCCTTCCTCTCCTTCCTCTTCCTCCTCTCCTTCCTCTTCCTCCTCCTCATCGTCATCGTCGTCATCGTCATCGTCTTCATCCATGTCAACGTCTTCCTCATCGTCATTCTCGCCCTTGTATTCCTCTTCTTCCATCTCCTCATCCTCATCCTCCTCATCATTATGTCGCTTGCCCCGTGCACCACCGCGAGTTCCTGCACCCTTGCCTTTGCCTTTACCGGGCGACTCGGGTTTTGTCGGGCTCTTTGAGCGCCGCTTTGGACTCGAACCCGAACTTGCTTTGCCTCTGTGATATGTGTGATATAGGGTAGATTTTTCACATTTTAGTCAGTCATCTCTCTCTCTGGGGAACGAGGAAATGGATGGAAGGTATAATCGAGCACGTGGAAAGAATGGGGAGTTGGATGGATGAGAATGGTATGAGCTTACACGGAGGACGAAGGCTTCTTATCAGTCGAAGACATCACTTTTTTTTTCTTCGATTATCGGGATTGCTGGATTGAATTTTTCTTTTTTTTTTTTCCTTGTCTTTGTCTGCTTTTGGCGAGTAGAAGTGGAACGAAGTAGATGTTGGGTGTTCACGCGTTCACGACACGAATTGTTTGGTTGCTTTGGTTGTTGAATTTAGGTCAGACTTTCACACGACGCTCATTGGTCCTCGCCTGCCAGTTCCCGACATCTTTCCACACCATCTGTAAGTAGCTAAGAGGACTTGCGGAAGCATCCGGATATATCTACTTGGATGCCTGTGATCCAGCTTGCCGAACAGCACATTGTCAAAGGGGTCAAGCGTTCTAGTACATGACCTTAGACCTTAGCATCGACTCCGGAGAAGAAAACATAAAATAAAAAATAAAAACAAGAATTTTGATGAATCCACTATCACTGCTGCCGCAATGGTCACATTCTGAGTCCGAATCGAAAGGCAGGCATCACTGGCCATAGTCTTTTGGTAAGGAGACTGCCATTGGTTACCATCTATCGATTGTCATAACTCATCTGGATTTTCAACCGCAAGCGAAGAGATTGACATATGAACTACTATCGGGCCTCTCAGATCTCACTATTGGCCCCAGACATCAGAGATCTCTTGGACAAGAGGTGCCGAGATGGGTGCCGAGGACAAGCGATTGATGCTCTTATTGAAAGGCGGATGAAATGTGTGTAATGTACACAGCGAAGGCCTTACATGCTTGCTTACTCTGTATTCAACCCTCATCCTTCGACGAATTTTTCGTCAACTTGATATATATATAATGACCTAAATTACCATGAATGCAGAAGGATAAATGGGAATTCGCCGAAAACTGTTCCAATACCTCACCATTGCCGTTGACCCACTTCAAATCGATGGGTTCGCAGAACCTCCTGTAGCTGGGGCCGTAGGGTTTAACGACGATCGCCCTCCGCAATATTGTGTAGACTGGCAGTCAGAGGATGGGCAGGGAACGGTACTATCCGCTTTGTTCTAACCTGATCGCGGTTGTCAGACCGTGACAATGTCAGTGTCGACGGGTTGCCAGTGGTTCAGTTACTGATTTCTTCCCTAATTCCATAGACCGCGCTGAGTCTATCATGTCAGATTCGAAATCATGTCCACCCATCTCCAGAACACCATGGGGAATGCCTATTTGACCTAGAAGTGCTATGGTTTCAATATGAACGTATAGTGACCGGCATCACACATTTTATTATAAACACACCCAGCGCAGCTCAGATAGGAACGCTGAAGCGTGTAGTGTGATATACTGGCGAGACAGGCGTTTATTTATAGGAGAAGAACAGAGTATCTACGTCGCAGCGGTGGTCGTTCTCCAATGGTATCCAACAGTATAAAAGTGGAATCTGTCCGCTGTTGCACCTGCAGATACTTAAGTTACCAGGCAGTGGTGCCCGTATCGGCATGCGCGAGACAAGAAAGATAGTAATACTCTCAATTCGGGGGAACGAGAGCATCTCTTAAGCTGTCTCTGAAGATTGAATCGAATCGGAGTACCAGTCAGATCGCATTGGAGCCATAGAAGGATGTCCTCGAACCTTTCTCTGTCGGCATCATGCTCTCGGAGTAGATTTCCAATTTCTCGATATCCATAAGCCAGCGATAGTTGGTATGGTGTTTGACCCCTGCCATTCACTGCACCGACGTCCGCGCCGTGATCGATGAGTATTCGCGAGACTTCGAGGTGTCCGTATCGTGATGCCTTATGCAGCGGTGTCTGGCCCCACTTATCACGCGAATTCACCTCCCCGCCGCGCTCTATAAGCAGGCGTACGACATCGACCTTCCCATTCTCCGCTGCTCTGAGTAATGGAGTCTGGTCAGCTGCATCGCAGCCGTTGTTGACATCTACTCCTCGTTCGAGCAATGACATCACGACGTCAATATGCCCTTCTTTCGCTGCAACGCGCAACGAAGCCTCTGCCTTATCCTTCCCATTGTCATCTGCGCCGATTGTATTCGAGCGTATCTGGTTTCGAATATTCTCATCTGCTTTGTACTCGGAAATGACCTTCGCAATACTTGCTTCCGACGCCAATTCGGATGCAGTCTTATTGGCTTTATTGAGCACGTCGACATTAGCACCCCGCCGAAGCAGCAGCTTTACAACTTCGAGGTGCCCCTTATGCGATGCAACATGCAATGGACTTGAGCCATTGTTGTCCACAGTGTGTAGATTCGCCCCACATTCGATCAGGAAACGGGCGATTGCGACCTTCCCATTCCATACTGCGCGACAAAGTGGAGTTTCTTGCTTGTCATTGAACAAATCGACACTTGCACCACGCTGGACCAGCAACTCGGCGACCTTGAGATGGCCGTTAGCCGACGCCAGATGTAACGGGCTCCAGAGGTCATCGCGCTGGGTGTTTGGATCAACACCATGGTCTAGCAAGAGTCGGGACATCTCAGGATGTCCACGTTCTGAGGCATGGTGTAATGGTGCTAAGCTCCTGTTGTCCCGAGCGTTCATGTCCGCCCCTTGCTCGATAAGGAAGCGGGCAACTTCGACTTTCCCCTCGCGTGACGTTAAGGCCAAAGGAGTCATTTGGGACTCGTTCCGAATGTCGATGGCAACACCAATATCGATCAGTAGTCGCACCACATCGAGATGTCCATTTCCCGACGCAAGGTGCACCGGATTCGAACCGCGATTGTCTGTAACGTGGATATCTGCGCCTTGCCCGATTAGGAAACGTACGACGTTGAACTTCCCGCTCCAACATGCTATGTGCAGCGATGTCCGTTTATCCCTTTTCCGAATGTTGACATTGATGCCATACTCTAGCCAGTACTTCATGACGGAGAGATGCCCCCAATGCGATGCCATGTGGAATGGAGTGCGGCCATGTTTATCTCGCGCAGATACATCTGCACCACCATTTATTAGAGAGCGTACTAAATCGAGGTGCCCAAAATGTGATGCGAGGGCCAAAGGGGTCTCCTGCTTGTCAGTCCGGCTGTCGACATTTGCACCTTTCGCGATCAGTAACTCCGCAATTCCAAAGTGCCCATTGGCTGACACGAGATGCAGTGCGGTCCAACACTTTTTAAGGTGCGCATTTACATCAATGCCGCAGTCAAGTAATAGTAATGCGATATCGAGGTGTCCACCAAATGATGCCGAGTGCAATAAGGTAAAACCACCCTTGCTCCGGGAATTGATATCCGAGCCACGATCTATAAGGAATCGTGACACGTCAAGCTGCCCAAAAGAACAGGCAGTTTGCAATGGCGTGTGTCCAGAGTTATTCCGAGTATCAAGGCTTGCACCAGATTCAAGCAACAATTCCGCAATGTCACGGTACCCGCAGAGTGCTGCCGCATGTAGTGGAGTATCACCTTGACCATCGTCGGTGACATTCACGTCGGCGCCAGAATTTAGGAGGAGCCGTGCAACCTCGTGTAATGATTCCATCCTGACGAGCTTTCCACCCTGTGAAACCCGGTGAAGTGGAATTCTGCCCAGATCGTCCCGACAGTTAGGGTCTGCACCATGTTTAACAAGCAGCGATGCGACCCCTGAATGTCCCTTGACCGAGGCCGCGTGCAGCGGAGTAGTATGAAAACCGCCCCTGCTATTGACGTCCGATGAATGGGCAGCAATCAGGTGCTCCACGAGACCACAGAAACCGCAAAGAGACGCATAATAAAGTGGCACAGCCTCAGGCCTCGTCGGGTGTACCGTGGACATGGGCTTTGTCCAATGACGGTCGATGTCATATAGCCAGACCCATGCTACGAAATGCGGTTTTGAGGGATCGAACAGTTCTTCCATGACCTCCTGAATGTGTGACGATACGTCCTCAAACTTGGCATGGTCGACCCAGTACCGGGCTGCATACGGCGCAAGGGGAAAGTGGGTTATGGTATTTCTGTCGATTTTGTCATCGAGCTGGAGGAGCACACTGAGGCTGATGTGTGCAAGGATGGTATGTGCCGGTTCAGGGAGAATGTGATAGTATGAAAGACGTTCTTCGGCTGTCGCGAGTCGGTTTGATGTCAAGTACTCTTTGACGGAGAAGTGAGAGAACTGTACGACTTTATGGCCTTCCTTATGATCGACTATGGCAATGAGACTAGAGCATGCAGACATCACCGCTTCTTCTGCATTATCTGGACGCCATGCTGCATTGAACATAGGGGGTGCTGCATTGGGGAACCGAATGGCAAGAACCTCTGCAAGTTCCTCGACGCGAAGAGGGCAAATGGACACCACAAGACATCGAAAGAGTCGTTGGGCGTATTCTCGTTTCTCCTCATCGATGCCCATCAGAGAACGGTCATATGTTTCATCTAACGTCTTTGGCAAGTCGTCCAATACATTCCGAATACTCGCCGGAAAGGTGCGACGCAGCCTGTCAACCTGGCAGACGGCCCAACGAAACCTAACATCATGTGAGCGTCGGCTGTGAAGCCTAAAATGAGATGACTTACATGCCATCCACTTTGCCAGACAACGTAACGACGACAAGCTGCTTGTCCTCCTCTTTCCATCTCTTCATATTCCGGTCCGAATAGACGGCAGACTTGATGTATTCAACTATGTCCTCCTTTTGCCCAGCCTCGTCATGAAGTGAAATCTTGAGAGTCGTCAATGGCTCCAGTACCACTCGGATATCCGTCTCCGGCCGACTGGCCACACACAAATGAAAATTTGGAAGTTCCAAATCGATAAGTTCTCCAATGAGTTCCAGGACCTCCTCACGAGGCGATGGCGTCCCCAACAAATTCGGGCATTCATCAAGGGCGTCGACAATGACATAAATTGGGCCTTGTCCTGGCAGATTTAGCATGTCCTTCATACATTCTTTGAGCGAGTCAATATCGGGCTCTCGCATGCCATTCTTATTGTCTGAATACAACTTGGAGAGGATGTTGTAACAAGAGTCCGATTCGGCAGAAAGTTGCGAAACGAGGGATGTGAGCAGGCCATAGTAGTCTTGCTTCTTGACATCCCGGAAATCAATATAGTAGTAAGCCATCGTAGCCAGTCCGGCTTTATCCATGCGCTCGACGTCCTGAATGATTGCGGATCTAAAACGCTCTATGAGTAACCTTGGACGAGCACATAAATTCATGACATACAGAAGCGTGCTCTTCCCTGCTCCCGCTGTAAGATCAACAAAGGTATTAAAGAGAGGTACTTATCGGTGGTTCGAAGACATACGCTTTCCATGAATCCACAACAGCGATCCTTTGGCTTTCCATTCTGTCAACGTATTGCTCTCTAAAAACCATGCTGCAGTTCCTTTATGTCGTGCTCTTCGAACAAAGTTTTGATTCGTCGACGGGTTAGGGGGTGAGAGCCAGTGGTGGACGTCCTTTTGCAGCTGGTCGCCTACAGTACAAGAAGCCGTTCGTCATGACGATAAAAAAACACTGTGAAGTGTGAAAGACAACAAACGTTGGGTCTTGTTTATATTATTTAACGTTTGGTGAATTGTGACTGCGATCTGATGTCAGCGAGGGTGGTAGTACCTGTTTCGGAGACACATACCCAGATGTCGTTGGATACTATCCGTGGATGCCTTTCCATCTAACATAACAAATGCTCAGACAAATGTCTGCAAACAATCACGTAACTATTGCGCATGCGTACCTTCCATTACTACTCTCATGTTACACACAAGCTCGTGGACAACACACAATGTTTGTGCGACAGTCATCTGAGCCTCTTCTCGAGTCAATCGATCCAATCGTTGGAGAACGGCTTCAATCTCGCTCTCTCCACGTAGTTTTTTTGTGAATTTTACTGTGGAACGTTGAGCGACAGGCAATGTACATGTGGAAGCGCACTGACTGAGCCGTCCCTGTTTGATTTGCTTCGATGCTAAGGCAAGAACAGAAAGTAGCTCGACCATTATTTTTATAACGACATCCGTCATTATTGGAGTGGGCGGAATTGTCATATAGATCTCCAAACGCTTGAGATAGTTCGCCAAGCACTCGAACAACTCGAGAAGCGCATCATAGCTCGATGAAACCCCTTTGGCGGTCTGTCATGCCCATTCATCACAGGGGAGCTGGTTGAAAGGTGTATTGAAGGGACATACGTTAAGAAGAGCATCAATTCCAGCAAGCAAGGCATTTGCTGGTGGAAATGGGATCTGATGAGATCACTGTTAAAAGAATTACCAGTTGGCAGTGGCATGTGTGGCTCACATGGGTGACCACATGGCCAATGATCCCCGAGAATGCGTGAATAACCTTCACTGCAAGGCTAAGGCAGTCTATCAGTTTCCGACTTCCCTCACGATATTCGTTGAAGGCCTCTGCTCGATCTTGGAGGAGTTGGAGGACCGCGCCGGGAGAATTCGACTGTTCAAGAGTGGTAGCAAATGGCGTTTTAGAGAGGTCTGTCCCAGTGAGTTTTGTATAGTCGGCCAAGGCAGCATCGATTATCGACTGGATGTTAGAAGTGGAGGACGTTGATGGCGCTTCTTGTGCAGTCGACGACATGAAAAAATGGTGTCAACAATCTTGCGTTCGGAGTCGAGTCGAGTCGGAGGGAGGGGAGGAGAAGGGAGGGGTGTTTAGGGTACGAAGTGATGGGAGGGCTACAGGATGCAGACGGCGCGGCTCCCACACGTGCCTATCACCACTCTATCAACTGTATGCAGGTGACCTGACTGTTCAAGTTGACTCGGACGTTTCCTCGCTCATTTTTAGAGCACTACACTAGTTTTTAGTAGCACACTAATGATTTCCTCCATCCACCAGAATCCCACTCGTTTCCCGCACACGCATCGCGTTTTCCCTACATCGACGGGCGAGCGCGTGCTACAGTGCAAGGCGCTAGGCACCGAGAACGTCAACTCGGCTGCAAAATGCGCCTCGGGGGCACGGGAACCCCGTTGGCTTCTCCGCTATTAGCAGAAGGATGAGATCCCTGCGCTTGCGCGTAGCGAGCAACGTCAGGGTGTTCTCGACCCAAGTTTTCAAAGTGGAAGTCAGCTTGTCTTACGTCTTGGAACCCTTGCGGTAATTTTAAAACCCCAACTGCGATTCTTCTTGTCGAATTACTGGAAGCGACGCGCGTGATTTCCAGCTTGTTGGCCATGGTTACAGTAATGCGAGGAGCACGTCAAAGATCTGTTCTGCAACCTTTTTTTCTATGTCCTTCATACAGCTTGTCTTCGAGGAAAAAACCAAAGGGCGACATTGATGAGGGAGCAGTTTTATCATGTCTAAGGGGACGAGTTCCCTGAAGGCATCGCCGACTTGACGGTTGGGAAACATGGTCGGTGTATGACTGACTGACACGGGAGCACGGCCTAGCGTTGGGTCTGAGTTGAAAAGAGACAGCGAGGTGTACTACCTCGATACCAAAATCTCCGCACTGCATGTCGTTAGTAGACTCGTTACGTTAGTGATAGTCGAAGTTTCGGTCATAAGTCCTTCCTCTTGATTCCGGAGAGTTGATATGTTTCGGTTTTCCCAGCTAGAATTGATGTAAGCGGGGATAGAAGTGGCACAACGAACTTTCATGACGCACTAGATGCGAGACCATCACATCCGAGCTGTGGTGAGAGATCCATCGGAGGTCGAACTAAATGGCAGACAACTGGAAGTGTGCATCGGGCAATCTGTATGCCATCATAAGGTAGTTCTGGAGGAAGAGACCACCCAAGGCACGAGCACCGTATCTGCGCACGTCAAGACACATTCAGGCGCAGACGTGCAAGACTTGTGCACGAATTATCTCATCCTGTCATCCAAAACCAACAGCTGCTTCCAAATTGAATCCAAAAGACCGGATAACCTGCCAATGTAAGCTGTGGGCACAGAGGTTCCGATATTATGGATATCATATCTTCGCAGGCGTGGTTCAGAGCCAGATTTCCTGCAAAAATGAGAAGAACAGGTGCGAGGCAGCGTGAAGGTCACGGTTCATCCCGGCGCAAGTCATCTTATCTTATCTTATCTTCAACTCGAACAATCACCGCGTCTTGTTGGGTTCATGTCTTCGTTTTCCGTCAGCGAGTTTCTGACATCGTCTGGGCCCCTTCTTATCACGGACCAACTCTCTTCTCCTGGAGATTTCCTCTTACACCAGCTACTATCGGATTATGTCAAGAGCTCTCCTAACGGAAAATGTATCATCATCTCCACAGCTCAGGACCTCACAAGGTGGAAGGCCATCTCATCGCGTTCAGTAGGCCCCTTTTTGTTCAGTTTTACCCCATTCTATATTTTGTATGATATAGGGCTTCAATATGGCGCAGAAGCTAGAGCAAGGCTCGATTGTGTTTATTGACGTTCCGACTCAATTACCTGACCTCTCTCCGTCAAATGGCACCCTCTTACCCTTGCTCGACCTCATACGAAGAAATATCGAAACACTACCCGAAACTACCCCCCCTCTCCTTATATTTGACGAGATTGCTTTATTCGAGTGGATTGGCCATTCCGAGCTGGATGTTTCGCGCTTTGCGCGTGCCCTCGTGGGGTCTTGTGCCAAGGTGAGTACGAACAACTTGTCACTCTCAGCCATTCATACCAATCATTCCATTTCTTCCAGAATGACATTCTCCTAGTCATACGATATCACATTGCCGCTCCCGAAGACCTCGACCATACTGTGCGGATACTGCTCCAACTCTCCGCTTACCATATCGAAGTCCTCCCACTTTCAAGCGGGAAGAGTGGCGCCGTCAGCGGTGAGGTGCGCACCGAACCTGTTCTGGTTGTATGGCCCATCCTTTCTCTGAGCCCTTCCCTAGATAGCGCTACACCCAGGCGCGGTACTAACTAGCATCCCACGACGGGTCATACCACGGGGCCGTGCGCTACAGTATCGCCTGGGCGAGTACCACGCAACCTATTTCGAGCGAGGGACGGGGGATGCGGTGCTGTGAGGACAAAGTCTGGATCAACATCGAGTGCTTTGGATATTCCCTAGACCGCTGTCGAGTACAGGGGTAATTATTGGTATGTGCTGACCACGACTGGGTTGACCTGATGCGCTGACAACAGATCTTCGGAAGACATGTGCACGATGCTTTACCTTTGACCTGCGTAATATGAGCAGCTCACCCGTCAATTGACATTTGGCCATGTGGTCACATTTTATCGGATATCACATTGCATTGTAGACAACATCTGGCAGACATACTAGTACTGCATCGCCTTATTTGGTGCATCCTGCGATCACTGGCCCAGACTGTGGTACCTTTGTCGAACCTTATTGCCTGTTTCATTGGCTACTCGGCAACTTCTGGACCGCCACACTAAGATGTCAGTTGACATCTGTCTTGGGGCGTGTTTATTGATTGGGGGTTCATCTGCTCGTGCTCTTTCTGAACTTCTACAGTTCGGGAAACGGGCTGAACCTACCCGCGGCTCCGGGTTGGATCACAACATCGTCTCGAGGTGTCACCTGATATGGGTCGCCGATGTCCTCTGGCCTGCAATTAACCTTGGCCTCCAACGAATATCTTTGAACTGGAATCAGAGCTCGTAAGCTGTAATTGTCTACAGGACGTAAGTATTAATTGTGTGTCTATCGTAGTTGGGATCTTTGGTGGCCGCCCGTGTGGGACAGATCATACTGGACCGCTTCTCCTCAGTATTGCGCTCTAAAGGCAGGAGCTCGCCTCAGTCGAAATATAAGTAGGGATAGTAATGCCCTAGGGTATGAAAGCCATGCTTTGATGATCCTTGACTGCCTCCAGGTAAGCCATCACCATCGTAGATTCCTGACACCAACACTCATTCTCTACTTGCAACAGACATCTCTGGATGAGGAGGAAGGATATATGAGCGAGACTACGGTCACTGGCGTCGAGAAAGGGGGACAGTCTGGCAAAGGATTGGTGCCTGTTTCTGTTGCCGTACTCAACTTTGACCCATCGTTGGGTTCCAACTCTGCGACATTTCAACCATGCTCTGATCGCGCTATCAAGCCTGAAAGTTCTTGGGGATGCATTCAAAGTGATATTCCCTGTCACCGAGCAACTCCCTGCTGACCAACCCAATTCGCTCTTAGGCGCCTTTTACGAGGAACAGATTTTCGGAGGACACGTACTGTAAGATAACAAATCCTTTGCCTCATTTTTGGTCGCATTCAGCTTTCATATCAGGCACATTATTTCGCCACGTTACACGCCTCGGAACAGCTATTCTATGTTCTCATGACATGAGATCTACTCTGCGAACTCCAAATCACCAAACTCTCCCTCAAGAAATTCCGGCAGTTCAACCAGAATGTCAATACTGGGGCGTACAAAAAGGGTCCCGAGGTGTACGAGAGCTTGACGAATGCTTTGACGAGTTGAGAGTTGAGCCGAGAGGACGCTCCTTTTCCTCTCTAAGCACATGCCCGAGGACTACGTCCTTACTATGGCCACCAATCGCACGAGTGGGCTGCCAGTGGGTCCGCGAGGCACGGTTCACTGTGTGGTCACGGCAATTAGCGTCTATGACTCGGATGCGTATAATGGTTCGATTCCACTGTCGTGGGCACACGGCGGCAGTGGCAGCTTCTCCTCTAAGCACTGCTGGAACGACACGAATGTTAACGATTACGACGTTGGGTTTGGGCATGGTCAGGCTGGTAGTGGGTATCAGTTCCACGTTGGGTTTCATGTTTGAAACGAGTTCGCCCCGGAAGCTCATATGCACGGTGAAAGAGGTTTCTCTAGTTACATCGTGGATGCAGGCCAAGGATGATGATCGATGACCATGACCCTTCCAGTCCGTCACCTACGTCCGACTCTAGTAACAAAAACATGGGCGCCAACTCACCTCCTTACCTCTTCTGTCGTCGTGCTGGGTACTCAATCTGAAGCCTAGACTCCCACGAAAAGGTCGAAAAGTTGTTTCTTGGACTATGTATTGTCGCATGATAGACTTGACTTGAGCGGAGCAACTTGAGATCCGGAGATTAATTGGGGTGATACTCTCCCTAGTAGTCCCTACTATACTATGCCAGTGCGGGCGCTCTACAGTAGAAGTGCTCTAGACCGGCGGAAAAAAGGCATTCCAGCGCCGCCCAGATTGAATGGTTTTTCTCACACAGGGTTACAATGGGGATTACACGAGGCCGCCGCTAGCCGATGTTTGTCTCAACTACATTGTCGTCCACCGTGACCTCGATACTCACTACTATCCCGACATGTCTTATCTGACACCTTCAAGTTCTACCTCTTCCCTCCAATACATCGAAAGAATCGACCAAGGTGCAATAAGTGGCGAGTCCCAACGGAAGAGGTACGCTTCTTTCTCCTATCCTACTTATCAGCTTGTGAGTAAACATGGCCCACGGGTAACAGTCCACATAATACTGCGTCGATCAGCATCCTTGATGATGATTCCCTTCTTAACATGTTTTATATCTATCGGCTGACCATCTTGGAGTTGGAACGAACCGAAAATGACGAAATCTATTTCGAAGGGAAGAGTCAATGGGCCCACGAGAAGTGGTGGTACAAACTCGCGCACATTTGCCAAAGATGGCGGTACCTTATACTTGGGTCAACATCCTACCTGAGTCTTTACCTTGTCTGTTCATCCGGCACGCCCGTCGCAGACATGCTGGAACATTCACCACCCCTTCCGCTCATTATTGATTACGAGGAGATAGATGGCGACATCACTGCAGAAGATGAAGAGAGTATATTCCTTTCACTCGAGCAACGTGATCGTGTCTGCCGCATCCGCCTTCGATTGCGTCCTCCAATACTGCAAAAATTCGTCCTGGCCATCAACGAGGAATATCCAATTCTAGAGTACTTGATTTTGATGCCCCCAGAAGAAATAGATATGATCCTTGCATTTCCTGAAACACTTCAGGCACCACATCTACGACACATCTTGCTGAATGGCTTTGCCCTTCCGTCAGGATGTCGATTAATTACGAATGCTGTCGGCCTCGTCTCACTTTGTCTTGGCATTGCCCACCAATCCACCTACTTGCATCCAAATACTCTGGTCCAATGGACTTCATTCACGCCACAGCTGGAGATCCTCGTGGTCGCTTTTTCGTTCCCTATCTCCAACCGTGATGTGGAGAGGCAACTCATGCGTACACCAATCATGACCAATGTCACACTTCCTAGCCTTCGCCAGTTTGTGTTTCAAGGTTCCGGTGCTTACATGGAAGCGGTTGTTCATCGGATCACTACCCCTCTCCTCGAGAGGCTCTCAATTGTCTTCTTCAACCAACTCACCTTTACCATTCCACGTCTCCTGCAGTTTATGAACACAACAGAGAACCTCAGGTTAAACCATGCCGAATTCGTGTTCTATGACGAGGAAGTTGATGTAAGGGTGTATCCCCATGAGGCGGCGGCCGGGACGCACTATGCCGTTTGCATAATTGTCGACTCCTGGCACCTCGACTGGCAGGTATCCTCCGCGGCACAAATTGTCAATGCGCTGAGCCAAATACTCTCGACGGTGGAGCATCTTACTTTTGAACACAGTGTGCACAGTCGGTCATCTGAAGAGCACAACGTGGTCGACCGCACCCAGTGGCGCCAACTTCTCAGGTCGTTTCTCAATGTGAAGACCCTTCGTATCTCCGACGGGCTCGTGGGGGAACTCTCTCATTGCCTACGATTAGATGATGGAGAGCTCCCTCTGGAGCTGTTACCCGAGCTGCAGGAGCTGGGATTCCCAAGGGGTGGCGATTTCGATAAGGCGTTCACCCCATTTATTGACGCCCGTCAGAACGCAGGCCGACCCGTAACCCTGCTTCGTTGATTCCAAGATCTGTGATGTAGGAAAAAGGCGATGCGCGTGCGGGAAACGAGTGGGATTGTGGTGGGTGGGCAAACTCACGAGGGCGCCCCGATGTATTCACGCACATTATATACTACTCAGAATGTATGTATGTCAGTATGATGCATGGAAAGTAACATTAGCGTGGTACTAAAAGGTGAGGCACTGTACTAAAAGCGAGCGAATAACGAGCCGCGCGAGCTCGATTTCAACATGTGACCCCACCTCCTCGTAGTCCAAGCCCAGGTATTTCGGAGCCATCATTCTCTTCTGACCTTGCGATCACGTCAGGGAGCCGCGAGGCAGAGAATGACGTCGATGCTTGAATGAGGTTCCTATATGCGAACCATCGATCCGTTCATCTAGATCCCGCACTGCTGCTCATACCCTCCACCCCTGCTAGCTTTCATCCCTATGACCTCCTCGTTGGAAATTTCGCAGCGCCTCAGATGCTGCATATGGTATGCTCATGAACGTATACAAATACCCCACCTCCCTCGTTCGTCACTGTAGGTTCTTAAATCATAGCCCTAAGCTATACCCTACGTACTGTTTGTTACTCCTCTGTCCTAGCATGTATACCGGATACAGAATATCTGCGACAACACCTTGGACGATGCGCAGCTGGAAACTCGGTGTCCGCTCGACAATGGGCGACACGATTGCACGCCCATCTCCACGTGTCTTGCCACCAGTCAACCCGACAGGCTCCCCCTAAAACTTCTCATCGAGGTCCTGCTGCAGCTAGACATTCCTTCGCTGACTCGCTTCCGCGGCCTCAACCGCTGTGCAATGGAGCTTGTCAACTCGGTCCACCAGTACACTGAAATCATCGAGCATTGCCCTAACATCATCCGCGCCATTGTCAGCACCCAGGCGGACGCATTTGACTGCGGTACACTGTATAAAACACTTTGTACAAGCCGGTATTTCACGTGCAATAACTTTAGCGACCATCTCTACCCTATAGACTGTCGCCGCGTCTGCTACTTCTGTTTCACCCGGCGGGCGGAATACTTCCCCCTCACGAGTCGCGGAGCATCCAAGTTCTTCAACCCCAACGCAAAACCACAGAGCAATGCTAAAAGCTCTCGCAAACTCTCAGAGTTGGCGAAACTTCCAAGCATCCTGAGCCTGCCCGGGCGGTACTGTGGTATTTGGACTACGAGGGGAGGGGGTTTGCAGTAGCGACGGAAATGTACGGGCCGATCGAAGCCTCGGAAGTCCGAGACGCGAGTCGAGTAAGTGGAGTAGACGGCCCGCTCATTTCCGTCGCTAGGTTATGGGCCCTGGCGCCTAGATAACCCAAATCAGTATGCGTCTTAATTAAGCACCTAAAATGCTTACCTCGCATTGCCCCTCCACACAAGCAATACACATGAAATTTATTATGGGAGAAGACAAGCTATACTTGCCAAAGTTGGCCTCAGATGGTTCCAACTGGATCACTTACAGAGATTGCATTACCTGGTCCTTCAAGATGAGGGGGCTTGGCGATCACCTCACCAGTGACTCCATTACAGAAGCATATGAGGACACTGGTAACATTGGTGGACTTACACCCGCCCAAAGATGGAGCAGGGACGAAGTTGTAGGGAGTAGCCTACTGGATGCCACCATTCCAGATGAGGTTTTCCACAGTGTCAAAGATGAAAACAATGTACATGATGTGTGGGACAAACTCAAGACACTTTACGAAGGCAAATCCAGGACTGTCCTGGTCGACTTAGGAAGAAAGTTGCAAATGACCCGCTGTGGAGAAGACGATGACATCAGGGCACACTTCAGCAAGATGGGCAATCTGCGCAATAAACTTGCTGCCCTTGGCAGATCTGTTGGAGATGATGAGTACATTGCAGTATTGATAGGCTCCCTCCCTTCCTGCTACAACAGCCCCATCGACGCCTTAACATCCTCCTGCAATGTCAATGACAAAGACATCACTCCAGAAGCAGTTATCAGGTCTGCCACAAGGGAGTATGAGAAACATGTTTTGCGCAAAGAGAACAAGTCCCAAGAGGAAGTGTTCAGTGCTGAGGCCAAGAAGAAGGCCAAGAACAAAGACATTGAATGTTTCAATTGCAAAAAGAAGGGCCACATCAAAGCAGAGTGCTGGGCCAAAGGTGGCGACAAGGAAGGGCAAGGGCCCAAGAGATCCAAAGATCGCAGTGCCGAAGATAAGAACAAGTCCAAGTCCGATGGCAAGGACAAGAACAAGGGCAAGGGAAAGGACACTGCAAATGCAGCACAAGCAGACTTGTCCTCAGATGAGTCCTGGGCAGTAATCATCACCACAGACAATCCCTCCCTTGAGGAGGAACGATCCCTTGATGGATTGGCCTTATCTCTCAGTGCCTCAACTACTGACCCAACCTCTGAGGCAGAAATATATGATTCTGGTGCATCACGGCATATGTCCCCCTTTCACCACAGATTCAGCAATCTGCACTCCATTCCTCCTAGGCCAATCACAGCAGCCAACAATCACAAGTTCTATGCCACTGCAATTGGCAGCTACAAGATAAATGTCCCAAATGGACAATCAAGCACACCAATCACGCTCAAAGACACTCTGTATACCCCAGACATTGGTCTTACAGTTATATCAGTTAGCAAGATCGCTGATGCAGGGTACAAAGTACTATTTGAAGGCAAGAGATGCAAAATCAAGGACACCCAAGGCAAGATCATAGGCAGGATCCCCAAGAGTGCAAATGGGCTCTATAGGGTAGATCGCCTGGTCACTACAGCTGCAGCAGCTCAAGAGCAGATCAACCTCATTACAGCCCACCACAGACTTGGACACATCTCCGCAGATGCAATCCGAGAGCTGGTCCGCTCTGAGGCAGTAACAGGGCTGCAGCTAATAAACCAGAATGCCCAGATTGACTGCGACTCATGTGAGTTTGCAAAGCCCACCCACAAGATTATCCAGAAGAAGGCTGAAGCGCCTCATGCCCAAGCATTTGGAGATGAGATCCACTCAGACTTATGGGGGCCAGCGCCAATCCCAAGTTTGGGAGGGCGCAAGTACTATGTGACATTCACAGACAACCATACAAGGTACACAAGACTTGTACTACTCAAGAGCAAAGATGAGATGCTGGAAGCGTACAAGGCCTTTGCAGCATGGGCAGAGACCCAGCATGGAGTGCGCATCAAGCGCCTGAAGTCAGATCGCGGAGGGGAGTACACAGGAGATGCTTTCACCCAGTTCCTAAAGTCTCAGGGGACTGAGAGGCAACTTACCACTCATGATACCTCTCAGCACAATGGAGTGGCTGAGTCCCTCAATCGAAGACTGGTCAAGCGTGTATGTGCTGTACTCCACCACGCTAACCTGCCCAAATCCCTCTGGGGGGAAGCGGCACACTTTATTATCTGGATCAAGAACAGGGTAACTACAAAGCCCCTTGGCAAGATCACACCACACCAGCAATTGTATGGCACAAAACCAGATCTCAGCTTAGTCCCTGAATGGGGGCAGCATGTCTGGGTCCATCAAGGCTCAGGATCGAAGCTGGATGGGCGTGCTGCTGAGGGGCGATGGGTAGGCTTCAATGCAGAGAGCACTCATGCCCACAGGATATATTGGCAGGACAGGGGCCGTGTCTCAGTGGAACATGATGTGCAATTCACCTCAGATTGCATCACAGTTCACTCCTCTTTCCTCATAGATCCATTGCCCAAGCCAGCAGCACAGCCAGCCCCAGTAATCGCTCAGACACCAAGTGCAAGCCCAAATCCAGCCTCAGTTCCATTGCCACTGCCAGCCATGTCCAGTGGAGAAGAGGAGATGCCAGAAGAGGGAGATGGAGATGAGGAGGAGGTTGAAGACCAGCTCAATGTGCCAGGAAGACTCACCATCAAAATCCCTGCCAGCACGAGCAAGAAACAAGCCCAGAGCATCCGCCGATCAGCCCAGCTGGCCAAGCCTACTCAGAAGGCCAGGGATTAGGTGCTACTGGCCAGTGATCTCGACCTAGAGCCCCTCATTGCTGACAATGAAGAAGAATTCATATTCCACTTGCAGCATGATGTGCTGATCAACACAGCAATCCAAGACCAAGTCATAGATCCAAGATCCATTGCTGAAGCACAGGCTAGGTCTAACTGGCCACTCTGGAAAGCAGCCATGGACAGGGAGATCCAGATGCTTGAGGAGGCCAGCACTTGGAAGACAGTCATGCGTCCACCCAACAAGAACATAGTTGGTTCAAAATTGGTCTACAGGATCAAGAGGAAGGCAGATGGCTCAATTGACAAGTACAAGGCTTGCCTTGTCGCAAGAGGCTTCACACAAATATATGGGATCAACTACTATGATACCTACTCACCAGTGGCCAAGCTGACAAGTTTCAGAACGATCTTGGCCATGGCAGCGCGCCATGATTGGGAGATAGAGTCCTTTGGCTTCAATGGGGCATATCTAAATGGCACACTCTCAGAAGACAAAGAAATATACATGAAGGAACCCCCTGGGTATGAAAGTCAGGGGGAGAACTCAGTCAAATACCTGTGCAAATCGCTCTATGGACTGAAGCAAGCAGGGTGCAAGTGGTATGAGGTGCTATCAATCGCACTCATTAATCTTGGCTTCGGCATTATCACTGCCGACCCAGGTGTCTTCTATGTGAAGATCAATCAGCAGATACTGATCCTAGCAGTCCATGTCAACGATTGCATCCTCACAGGCAGTTCAGCCTCCCAAATCTCTGAGTACAAGCAGAAGCTCAATGACCAGTACACCCTCACCAATCTGGGGCCAGTCCATTGGCTCCTAGGTATCAAGATCGAGCGCAACAGATCAGTGTGTACGATCTCACTCTCACGGTCCTCATACATCAACTCCATCATCTCCCGCTTCAATCTGACTGATGCCAAAGCATTTGGATCACCCATGGTACCCAGAGCAATGTACTCGAAGGCAGACTGCCCATCTGATGCAACTGAGGCTAGCAAGATGGCCAAAGTCCCCTATCGTGAAGCAATTGGGAGCCTCATGTATGCATCAGTGGCCACACATCCTGACATTAGCCATGCAGTATTGACACTATCATGATTCCTTGACAATCCAGGCCAATTCCACTGGGAAGCAGTCAAAAGGGTCTTCAGATACCTGGCAGGGACAAAGGACCTCGCTTTGACCTATGGCAGAGAATGCCATGACCTCATAGGTTATACTGACGCTGATGGAGCATCAGAGGAGCATCGCCATGCAATCTCCAGATATGCCTTCCTGATTGACGGCAGTGCAGTGTCCTGGTACTCCAGGAAGCAGGAAATTGTCACACTTTCAACTGCAGAAGCAGAATACATCACAGCAACACATGCAGCAAAGGAGGCAATTTGGCTTTGAAGGCTCATATCTGAGCTATTCCCCATCCCCACCTTGCCAACCACCCTTTACTGTGACAACCAGGCTGCGATTAAGCTCGCACACAATGACAATTACCATGCACAAACAAAGCACATTGACATACACTATCATTTCATCAGACAAACCATCAATGATGGTACCATTTCCCTTATCTACTGCCCAACTGATGACATGGTGGCAGACACTTTGACAAAATCCTTGCCAAAATGGAAGGTCACGACTCATGCCTGCACTGTCAGGCTAAGTCATGTTTGAGGGGGAGTGGTGGACATCCAATGCGAGGACGCTGCTTGGCAGAACCCGCGGATGCAGATGAGCCCTCAATTCCTCGGATTGAGGGCTCATCTGCATCTGCGGGTTCTGCCAAGCAGCATCCTTGCATCGGATGTCCACCATGCAGGTGAGGCAACTTCGACTCTATGATTGCTGGACAGTGCTCCAGAGTCTGGCAGGCAGTGGCCTTCCACAGTCGGACAATACCACCAGGGAACCTAAGCGATACATGGCCATCATCTCTGTGCCGGTTCTGCTTAATGCTGGCCGGCAGGTCGACCATGGGTTCTTCTGCCTCAGCTGCAGGGACGAGATGGACGAGAAAACCAAGCACTTCAGAATCAAATACACAACAGAAGACATGTCAGAGCACATTGCAACCTATGGACGAGTGGAGAGGATGCCGAGGATTCCTGGCAGGTTCACGCACATTACCAAAGACCAGATCATGCCGTAGTCAGTTTCCTGGCTTCTCATTACGAGGGACATTGCCACTACATAATTCAGCTTTGTACAGAGTACCTGTTTCATAAAATTCCAAGCCCTGTAACTGGACTCTTACTAATAAAACTGCAGCTACTAATTATTCCCATTTGACTCTTGGTCGGAGATAGTTTGTGGTGTTCCTTTACCGAAAACGAATCTTTTGCAAGCTTCTGTCGGCTAGAGTTCAAAAGTGGCTACTCACGTGTCTAGTACATAAACTGTAACAGATCTCCATATGCTCGCCCCGCCGCAACAGATCTAATCTGATCCGAATGTGGCAGGGTCGGCATTCATATTGTGGGAAAATACAAGACTAAACTAGAAAGTGAGGCTGCGGGGCTGCATGCACTAAATAGCTGCCAGAACAGGCGTGTATGGGCCACTACAACTACACTACTGGGGCCAAGCAGGTGCATTTCCCTTGCAGTACATTGGGCCCTGAGTCCCAGCCTTCACCATATGGGTTCTGCAATAGTGGGCCGCCGTCGGAAGGTCCTCTTCCATTGGTTTCGTGCATCGTACGTTTGAGCCAGCACGCTGGTCGCACTGAACGAACTCCTCTGGCTTTATGCAACCGCAGGTGTATCTACGGACCTTTTGAACACACATAACAGGTCTTTAGGGCGTGGTGAGGAATGCATCTATGTCGAACGGCGACAGAGCTTTACTCACTAAGTTTAAGACATTGCTTGACAGAGTTGTGGTACAAAGCAGATAGGTGGGTGGGGTTGTAAGGATTGCCTCGTATTTATTCATGCTCGGATCGGAGCGGAAACTGCCATGTCACATGTCAGAGCGCCCGTCAGCCACGCGTTCAACTTTCTATATATATCTACCAGCCTCGTGTTCTGAACTAGTGTTGCCGCAGTCCAGCCTGGTGCGGTCCAAGTTGAAACTTGGTAGCGGGGGGGGGGAGGATGTGATAAAAATTCACATCAGCTCCTATAGAATGTCCTGCAATTTGGTTTAGCAGAACGCCCTTTGCAATGGGGACAAGATTGCTAAGGTAAAAGGAAACGTCGGGAGAGTTATCGAGGTTCCTGGTGTTGGAACTCGGCTGGCTGCCACGCCGTTTGCAGCAGCGAAGGCGGCGAGAAACGATGAAGGACGCATAACGATCAACGATAAGGTTTCTTGGCTTCGTCAAGTCACATTTTCATAATATTTCTCTACCACCTACGGGGGTAAGAATCTGAGTCCGATACAGTAAGTCACCGCATTCCGTCACTGCAGGACCTATCTACCTCACCTACTCAGTCATCTGAAATGCCAAACGACCAGCTTGACTCCAGCACCACTCTAAGATGAAGACCTGGATCTTGTCCTTTTATCTAAAATCTTCGACTTCCCTTTGTCTTGGGGTTGAATGGGACCCGAAGTTGAGATTGCCAGCAGCCGCGATCACATCCTTTTTGCCCGTGGCCCGGGACACTTCAATTCGACAGGGTCGACCAGAACGTGAGTATCCCACATTTAGAGCGGCCCCGAAACCAAGTTCTTCATGGCCCGAAAAAAGGAAACAATGCCGAGTGCATCGTATATAAAACGGTTTGAGGCCGCGTCTTTGAAGGACGGATATCAATACTCCAAAACAGAAATAGTGTTACAAGAACGGTTCAATAATCACCGAGCCAACTATCTTTTAATAGCTCTTGCGCACTCGGTCGCAGCTTCGGGTCTGACGTCAAGCATCTGCGCAGGAATGCAGCAGCACCTGGAATCTCGTTCTCATCCACGGCTTCAAGGCTCCGCAAAATGTCCTCCAAGGTGGTTGGCGCGAAATCGCTGTTCGTGTGAAGAAGCGTGCCTAAGTGAAAGACATTAACCGAGGGGAGTGTGGTTGATAAGGTGCTCTCACCTCTCTCATCAAAGTATTTCCCACGATCCTCGCAATCTTTGAGGAATTCAGGAGGGAACGGCCCTAAGCACTCTACTATGTTCTGCAAATGGAGTTCGTGTGAATAATCACCAGGGCCCTGGTCGAAGAGATGGTGTTCGGTGAGAAGCTCGAATAACTAGGATGCATTCAGTATCAGCCGAGCTATGTAGGTAGCCAACATACAAGGCAACCGACTGTCCAGATATCGATGGCGGACGTCCAGGGATATCTGAGGGTGACCTCGGGGGCACGGATAACAGATGGTTGTGGAAGATGCTCTCTCATGGGCTCGTCGACGGGAGTGGCTGTGATGTATTGTCGGTTAGAGTGAGGAAAAGGCAGGATGTGCTCACCTTCGCCGTAATCCATCAGACGCACCGAGATGTCCTCAATTGATCTACAAAGGCTGAAATACGGTAGAGGCTGTGAATGTGAAAAGACGAGAGGAAGAGGTAATGATTTCAGGGTCAGGGGAGGGCCATAGATGGAAGCGGGATCCGCCTGGATATATTCGTCTATTCGAGAAGCTGCTGGTTGAGGTATTGAAATAAGAATGTTCTCGGATTTGAGATCTTAACATATGATCGTCGGAATGGGGATAAGAGTGGGCGCAGGGTCAGACCCACCGGTGTGAATATACCCGCATTCGCGATGAAGGTAATCCAGAGCGAGAAGGACCTGTTTAGTTATGCGCTTCGCAATGGGCAGGGTGAACCGGTATTGCCCATGCGCTCGAAGGTTTGCTAGGCTTGAGCTTAAAGCGTCCGTCACGAAGCATATGTGACCGCCAGCCGCGCTCTTGGCAGTGAAACAGTGTCGGAGAGTCAAACAGTGACCGAATCCGGGGCTGTTAGGGTTGGCAGATTCGACCTTCCGGAATACTTCATATTCTGGTGAATGGCCCGCGACGATACGCGCAGTGGCTTGCGTCGTCAAGATCTTTATTGCAACAAAAGTTCTAGTCTCCGACGACTTGTCACTGTATTCATGTGAAAGTTTGTTTAATACTAGTGAGAATCCACGAGGAACTCACAGCGCGAGCCACACAGAGGAGGAACTAGCCCAACCCAGCTAAATTCAACGATCAAAACAGGGTCGAGACAAGAAAGCTCACACATGCGCACTTTGCGGACGAACTCATACTGTTTTAGCGAACGTCCAACTGCAGCACCAATGAAGTATCCGAAGCCCTCCTCAAAAGTCGAGAACACAGGTTCCTCCGGGGGCTTGTCAGTTCCTCCCATCGCGGTGGCCAAGACCTTGGGATCGATTGCCTTGACATCTTGTTGAAAGGCGGATAGTTCTTCCCCGAAACTTCGGAAAATTCTTTGGGAGGAAAGTGGCCGACGGAAGAGTCTGGAGATAGAGAGCGCGCATCGAGGAATATCTAGTTTGAGGGAAAGATGCATAAGAGTGTAAGGTCGATTAACTGGTGATCCGACACAGCGGGGTATGAACCCTGCCATTCATCATTTTTCGCTCAAGCCAAAATATCTCACTCAGTTCTCACCCAATCCACGAAGAACTTGATGAAATGTATCAAATACTGCTACATTACCATGTTCCAGACGCTTTTTTTTTTCAGAAATCTAGCCTGATCTCGTGGTCACATGACATATTCAAAACCAATTGATTGAAATTGAAAACATCCTGTGAGTCACGGGCCTAGCTTGAAACGGGTCATCATAGTCAGTGTCCGACCTCGATCATCGGTGCATCTGCGCACGTCTGGATGAAGTGAAAGCCACCTGTCCCCCAGCGGCCACCCAATTGTTCATGGTGTCTGTCAATTGTTTCGATTATCACCCGTCAGTGGGAGACAAGGTGGTAGTCACTGGCAGAGAAGGTTTGAACATATGCCACATGTGTATATCGCTGTGAGTATAAAGGGGACAACATTTGGGTCCTTGCCCAATCAAACAAGATCTTCCCAACGACGAGCCATATCCCAAAACGTTTTTATCAGCTATGCTACCATCACTAGCAAACTCTACACCAGCAAGAAGGCCAAGATCGTCAAAGCCTACCTTGAGCGGGAAAGGGTCGAAAGTCTGGGCCGCGAAGACCCCAGGTGTCGGTGATGCGGGTGCCGAGTCCGCTAAGGTCGTGTTAGTTACTGATGCGCGTACTGATGGGCCCAGATTTCATCGCCTCCGTTTTTCGCTGACACACGTTCTCCACAGAGCTGCTGGTCACGAAGGCGGTACCGTTTCCACCGAGCCTTTCCACCTTGATGTCCAGGTAAAAGATGCGCACGGGAATAACATCCCGACGCAGAACCCTCACACGAAGGAGCAGACGAACACCTGGCATGCATACATTGATTGGCAAGGACAAGCATTTGAAGACCTCTAAGCACCGGGTATCATAACCTGAGTTGTGGGACTACTGTACTGTACCCCCAACACCAGTCTGTGCGTGTGTAAACTTACTGAGAATAGCCTAGTAGTAGCTACAGTAAGTTCCCCTCTCCTTACGTGTGTGCAGTCGTCTCAGGACGCTTTTCCCCTTCCTCCTCTCACCACTCAGTCCAAAGACCTACACCGGACCGAGCCATCGTGTCGCTGTGCGTATTTCTCGGACCATTCTTCGCTAACTTGCTCTCTCCTCTTAGCTTGCGGGACTTGAACCGCTCGGACTCACAGCGCTCCCTACGCGCTTCAGTAATAATCACCGTAGTAATGGCGCCTAACCATGCCGCTCTTCAAATCAAATCGATTGTTGCAACGCATGGTAGGCGCTGACGGTCCTCGTGGGGACAATGTTCCTGTTCCTAATTGCGTAGGTCAATTGATAAAAGGACGGTCGAATGGTGTGACGATTCTCTTCTCATCGTCACTCCTGGTACAACCATGGCAGAACTCAAGCAACCTGTCGTCGTCCAGCCCATGGTACGTCTTTTCACCCAGTTGCCTAATTGACTGGGGGCAACTCAATTATACGTCGCATGCTATGTCATGCTTTGTGTGTTCTCCCAGGCCACTGCTCCGATGCAAGTAGGCGGCAACAGGAACGCTAAAAACTGTCCTATCGGCCCTGATGGGAAGCGTGATTGGAGCTTTGGCTTGTTTGGCTGCTTCGGCAGGTGTGACCTTTGTACGTTAGATCCAACCGCGACCACTTTTCCACATGCTGACCACCCTCTCGGCGTAGTCTGCTGGGCCTGGTGCTGCCCGTGCGTGGTCTATAGCAAGAGCAAGCAGCGTCTGCACAGTTTGCAGACCCAAGGCATTCCCCTACCTAATGGTGGCGAAACATTCGATAGTAACTGCTGTATTTACGGCTGGCTCGCTATCAATGGGGATACTTGGATCATGCAGGTATGTTGGAATATTAACAAGATGCATATGCGGATATGGTTCCTCTGACCATGATTCAATACTGCTCGCTGGGCCGTTTACTCAGCTTCGCACTCGAGAGGAAACTCGCAACCGCTATGGCATTCGTGGAAATGCGTTCAATGATTGTTGCAGCTTGTGGTGTTGCCGCCCGTGTGCTCTCACGCAGGAACGTCGGGAGATTGAGTTGGAGGAGAACAGCTTTTATTAAGGGAGGTGAAGTAGCGTAGGGATCTTTTTCGATCGATTGACCGCGATAATGATGATTATCGATGAATACCCTTGGGCACTGGCATTTAGGGATGTTTATAGTGAACCTTGACCACATTGACGTGCGCGCGTTTATACTCGATGTGCGACCTGATGAAAGGAGCATCTAGTCCTTCTAACTGGTAAACTTGACCCTCCGTGGAACGTATTGTATCCAGCGTTGTAAGTGCGAACTAGTATGCATCTGAGCTGAAGTTCCCGTGTTAGGGGATAGCATGGTTGTTGAGCACGTAGATGTTCGCAAAGAAGAGCGCGATGAGTACCAAGTGGCGCTGCGAGGGGAATCGGAAACAAGCACGCGGGTCGTCACGTTCCCATCTGCAGGCCCGGGCCGCCGTCCTCGTCTTACAGACTTTCATCGCGACTGTGGCTACAAGACAAGGCCAAAATGCACATTATGCCGAGTTATGCCTGAGTGACCACATGGTCCACGCATCCACTTCGCCTTTTTTTTCACTTCCTTGCTTTCCCACCTTTCTCTCCCTCGCTCGTTCTTTCCCCTGCACCCGCAGAAGCCAACGTTTACCGTCGGGATCATGATCTGCTGCCCACCACTCCCTGCGCGGCGCCCTTCTCATGACTCCCTCTGTACTCTTCCATCTCCGAGGCCTGCTCCTTCTTCAGCCCTTCCCGATGTTCCCTCTGAATGCAAGGAACCGTGTGCCACCCCTCCCATCTTCATCCCAAGTCCCCCTCTCTCCTACTTCATCTTCCTCTAGGCCAGCAGCGGTAGGACCTGTTTCGAGGAGCTCACACCGCCCTCCTCTTTCTGCTCCCCAGTCATCACCCACTCCATCTCATGCGTCTAGCCATGTGCTTCCGATGCCGTGATGACCAATGTTTAAGTGGAGCTGCGCAGTACCGTACGTATCCAATACAGCTCTTGTTCGTTTTTACTGACATTTCATCACCAACACCGAACCCACACTTCCTGCATGGTATCGGCCAAGTCCATCACACCAGACGAGGAGCACGTGAAAGATCTGAGGTCTGAGGTCTATGCCGTTTCACGAACCTGCGATCGAGGATATTGACAATACTCCTTTTCCCTTCTCCGTTACGTCTCCTGCCTCCCGCACACGTGCCTCCCCTCCTCCTCCCTTTGCCATACCCTGTGCGTCTGTGCTGAATAAAAGCCAGCTTGGCGCTGACTTTTATTCCTCAGCCCGCCATGAGAGCACGCGCATCCGCCTACGGAAGTTTTCCCAAGCACAACGGAGTTGAACGGATGGGCTACACAGGGAACTGGAGTCTCTCAATGCACGCCACGCCGCAACGACATCCATGCTGCATATGCAGCTTGCTTCTGTGCAGGCAGCGCTTGCCACCGAGAAGCAGCAGTCTACATGCATGCACAATGTACTGGAACAAGGCAACAGAGCAACTCGCGAGGGAGACATGGGTGTCGATGCGAGATTGGAAGGACACACTCGCGCACTCGCGCTCCTGGATCCTTGTAGTTGTAATACTTGTTGTAGTTGCACATGGTAGTTTCACATGTATATTATATTAGAATCAATACATGATACTTCTTGAATGTAATGTGTTGCGTAATGTGTTGCGTGAATGCGTGAACTTGCAGGTTCCTGCCAGACCCGTGAACCCATACGGGTGGCCCGAAAATACCCATGGGTGACCCGTGGTGATCCCTAGCTTCAAGTACCACGGCCATCACATTCTTCCCCTGGATATGATTTCACAAGTGAAGGCAACAGTTCCAAAGTAATTAGATTGAATAGCTACATGTACATATATGCACGCTGCACTATAGCCCTACACTTTCGAATGTCAGCCCGGAACTTCCGGTTTGTCTAATTCACGTGACCTAACCCTAGGGTTACCGCTTACATAACCCGTGCGGGATCTGGATGACCTCTACCTAGCACCCATCATCGCCCCGCCCCACTTCAAGTTGTCCCGTTCACCCCTCTCCATGCCTGGAGGTATGTTGGAATTGGCAAAATTGGGGGACTTGGGAAACACCGTCGAGATTTGGGCTTGCGTCAAGATTTGGGGGAGTTGGCAGCACTTGGCCTAACTTGGCTTATTCGCCAAGTGCCGTGTCATCACGGTCCTCGTGGGGACAATGTTCCTGTTCCTAATTGCATATGTCAGTTGATAAAAGGACGTCGAATGGTGTGGCCATTCTTTTCTTATCGTCACCCTTGGTACAACCATGGCAGAATTCAAGCAACCTGTCGTCGTCCAGCCCATGGTATGTGTTTTTACCCAGTTGCCTAATCGACCGGGGCAACTCAATTATATGTGTTCTCGCAGGCCACTGCTCCGATGCAAGTAGTAGGCGGCAACAGGAACGCTAAAAACTGCACCATCGGGCCTGATGGGAAGCGTGATTGGAGCTTTGGCTTGTTTGGCTGCTTCGGCAGGTGTGACCTTTGTACGTTAGATCCAGACCAAACCGCGACCATTTCTCCACAATCCACATGCTGACCACCCTCTCGGCGTAGTCTGCTGGGCCTGGTGCTGCCCGTGCGTGGTCTATAGCAAGAGCAAGCAGCGTCTGCACAGTTTGCAGACCCAAGGCACTCCCCTACCACCTAATGGCGGCGAAACATTCGATAGTAACTGCTGTATTTACGGCTGGCTCGCTATCAATGGTTATACTTGCCATTGGGTCAGGCAGGTATGTTGGAATATGAACAAGATGCATATGCGGATATGGTTCCTCTGACCATGATTCAATACTACCTGCTGGGCCGTTACTCAGCTTCGCGCTCGAGAGGAAACTCGCAACCGCTATGGCATTCGTGGAAACGCGTTTAGCGATTGTTGCATCTTGTGGTGTTGCCGCTCGTGTGCTCTCACGCAGGAACGTCGGGAGATTGAGTTGGAGGAGAACAGCTTTAGAAATTCTTAATGGATGCCCTTGGGCACTGGCCCTAGGGATGTTTATAGTGAACCTCGACCATGTTGACGTGCGCCCGTTTACACTCGGTGTGCGATCTGATGAAAGAAGCATCCAGTCCTTAGTCCTTCTAACTTACAGTATACTTTATACCGCAAGGTTTAACTGGTAAACTTGACCCTCCGTGGAACGTATTATATCCAGCGCTGTAAGTGTGAACGAGTACGCATCTGAACTGAAGTTCCCGTGTTAGAGGATAGCATGGCTGTTGAAGATGTTCGTAAAGAAGAGCGCGATGCCACCAGTACAAGTGGCGCTGCGAGGGGAATCGGAAGCAAGCACGCGGGCCGTGTACGCGGCAAGTCTTTTCCAGTTCTTTTCCCTCTTCCCATCTGCGGGCCCGGGCCGCCGTCCTCGGCATACAGACTCCGAAGCTGTAGCAGGTTCATCGCAACTTGTGGCTACAAGACATGGCCAAAATGCACATTATTGAGGACTAGATCCCTATCATGACCTTAGATTTCCCAAAGCGACCCGAAAGTTGGATCACCTTGGTAGGGTTGCCAGTGAAAGATGTCTGTCACCTGTAAGGATGGTGTGGCCCCCCAATCTCTCCGCACGTCCTTCTTTCCACTAGACCAATGCACTTACCAAGAAATTTTTTGAGTG
>QFEZ01000581.1:34749-49155 GCA_003316425.1 Russula lepida | reverse complement strand
AATTTTTTTGAGTGGCACTCCTATCCTTTTGCACGATACCATCGCGTCCATCAACTTTGTGGACATCATGCTCGAGCTTTGTCGAATAGATATCGCTACGGCCACGCTGCACGTCCTGCAGCAAGCTCGTCCTCGCCAATTCACAGGGATCTGTCCCTATTCCGTACAATTCACAGCTCCAGCTCATTCATAACAACACCTCTACCAATGCAAGGTAATGTGCCAACCTCACTGTTCTATGAAGGCCCTTCGTGGTCAACAACCTACATCACTCTCCATAGGGCGGGTCTGGATCATGGAGAAGAATGGAGAGATGGAAGGACACACGCAGCACGCCATAGCATCCCTTTTTGGCCCTAACCCCGGTGATGATATTGGTACGCACACTACGTCGCATAGGCGTCTCTTTCCGTTCAAGGGTAGAGGCTCCGCATCCTCTAGTTCCCTTACTACCAATACTATGACGATCACGCACTTCAACTTTAATCCCATCACGTCTTCCGTACCAGTATTAGCACAAGCAGCAGTTTCATATATGAGCGTTCCTCCGCGTGCGCGGAGGTCGGTTCTGATCCGCGGTGCAACAATTGGGGGCGCAGATATTGTGATGGTGATCATGAACAAGAGAACAGGGATGTTTCATGGGTGCAGGAGCTTTCGTATCGCCGGACAAGGATCACATTACCTGATGACATTAATGTGATACAGATCGGTTCGTGTTCTTGAGGTCAAAAGTCTGGGCCTATTTGCTGCTGGTTCAGGCCTCATAACGCAATTTTGATGAAGCTCTTTTTCCCACCCTTCGTCGCTTGGGATTTTGGTCATGCAGAAGATTGATCAAAGGTAGTGGTATAGATGATGAGGAACTCAGCGCAGGCGAGTGATCGTAAGATGCACGTTTATGTATTGTGCTGTGTTGTCGGTCCGGAGGCTTTCAGCCCTTCGAAGCTTCATGGGGTTGGAAAACGAACCGCCGCGCTCCGTCAGAATGGATTCCTAACCAAAATAGTGTAAGTAGGGTGATTTTTGGATCCATGAGCGGGTAGAACGAATGATCACACCAGGCGACTGCGAGCGCCCATTCGCCCATTGATCGATGATCCTGAAAAGCTCTCAGGTCCCAAGCGGGCTCCGGACCAATGGGAGGTAGAGTTCTATGTGGATTCCATGGTCTCTACTGTGTGGTTGAACTGTGCGGTGTTGAACCTGAATGACGAAAAGAATGATGCCGTAAGACTGTAGCTTGTACAAAGCCATATCCAATTTGGAGGCACTGTAGCATGCTGGTGAACTACGACAGGCCCGTGGTCGAGGATGACCATGGTGATTGTGCCAACGGATGGTCAATGCCAGTGATCCTGGACAGTGTGAGTACGCTCAGCGTCGCAGACATTATCATGAGGAGCATGAGTATGATCCACAGCACAGAGAAGGCTATCCGGATCTCCATGGGTGCCGGCTCCAACAGTGTGAGTACTACAGGAAATTGAGGAATCGAGTCTTCTAGTTGTCAGTGATGAGTATCATGATCATATCACGTGTGCGCGTTTTGCTGACGCACGTTTCATAGATAGACACCCCAAAGTGGCCAGCCTGAGGCATTGGAAGAGCCTGAGTGGCCAGAGATAACAGCGAGGGGTTGGTTATGCAATGCAATGCGGTGGTGATCAGACGTCCCAAGGACGATGATAAGGGCCGAGAATGTGAACTTTGCAAAGGATCGGATTCTGACTCTTTCTGAGCTATTTATGCGGAACTCTTGTATGGTACCACGGCAGGCCGTATAATGGACGATGCTAAAGCCTCCTACCTTACCTCTGTCATCATTAATCCTTCTATTCCATTCCACTCTAGTTCAGTTCAGTTGAGGAAGCAGGATTCACCTATATGTCATTCTGGACACGAGGAAACCCTACAACATGTAACCGAATACAACAGACTGTCTAGTTGGTTCGGCACATGATTTGAGAGAAGTCAGCTATAATACTCCCCTTTTCACTTTTCACTTTCCTACTTCTCAAAGAGAGACTGTGCAAACAAACAAAGAGATTGAATTCAAGTTAATTTCATTCCTCCATAAGGGGGCCTCACAGACACGGATCGCAGATCCGCCCGTCCAGTTTCGGCCACCTGTCTCTTTTCTCCTGATATACTGTAAGTCCGTCTGCTTAGGGGCAGGATTAAAGTTTGTACTCTACGGATTGCACATGCGGTATCTATGAAAGACCGTCGGCAAAGCGGATGGTCCATCGGACGTTTGTGGTCCGTCCGTCTATGATATATGTACAGTACATTTGGAGCGATAGTGGCCGTGTTGAATTTCCGCCCGCTTCTCAGAGACTATGCCCTAAGGGTTAGCTTCCGAATCACGCTGTGCAATAGAGCGTGAAAACATGAAAACGTATTTACACCACATTTTGAATTTGCCGCGTGACCACCGAACAAACTTTGGAGCACGTGAAGGTTGACGCGTTGACGAACGCCGCCGCAATACATCTGGCACATGACCCCACATTTTGACGGCACTGTCTGTCACAGGAATCATGATCGTACGCACTGGGCGCTGACTGGTTCCTGGGGGTGATGTTCCTAATTGCAATTTTTTAATAAAGGGACATCGAATGGTGTGACCATTTTCTTTTCTTCGTCACCCTTGGTACAACCATGACAGATATCAAGCAATCTATCGTCGTCCAGCCCGCGGTGTATGTGTGTTTTTACCCAGTTACCCAGTCGACTGAGGCAACTCAGTTTTACGTCGCATGTTTTGTCGCGCTTTGTGTGTTTTCACAGGGTACTGCTCCGATCCAAGTAGGCCGCAACAGGAACGCTAGAAACTGTCCTGTTAGCCCTGATCGAGCATGGTTGGAGCTTTGGCTTGTTTGACTGCTTCGGCTGGTGTAGCCTTTGTAAGTTAGATCCAGACCAAAGTGCGGCCATTTCTCCATATGCTGACTGACTTTTGACCTTTGCAGACCGGAGGCGCTCCCCTAGCTGGTGGTGGCGAAACGTACAATAGTAATTGCTACATTTACGGCGTGCTCGGTTTCACTGGTTATGGTTGGGTCATGCAGGTATGTTGGAATGTTAACAAGATGGATATGATATATTCCACTGACTGACCAACACCACCTGCCGGGTCGTTACTCAGCTTCGCACCTAATTCACGAGCGCTATGGCATTCGTGGAAACGCGTTTCGCGATTGCCTCAGCTCATCGTGGTGCTGCCCGTGTGCTCTCACGCAGGAGCGTCGAGAAATTGAGTTGGAGGAGTGCAACTTTCAAGTTAAGAAAAGTGAAATAATGTAGGGATATTTTTCGATCGATTGGGTAATGATAATGGGAATTGAAATTTGTAATTCTTGGCACTGGCGCTAGGGATATTTATAGATTGAACCTTGCCAATTGACGTAACGTGCGAGGATTCCAGTCCTTTCAAGCCTTGGTATGTACATATGGGGTGGTGGCATCGCTGCGTCTTTTCCGCAAAACACGCTCCTTTGGTGACTAACTTATACCGCTAGGGTTAACCGGTAAACTTGAACCTCTGTGGAACGTATTACCCAGTGCTGTAAGTGCGAACTAGTGCGCGTCTGCTTGCACTGCAAGAATCTTATCTGGCGCCTGTCAGGTGTCACAGAAATCAGTGTCTGATTGTAGCCATAGTAGGTACGTACTGAGCGCTGATATTGCGGCGACGTTACCAAATTGGACTGTATGCCCAGCTGCATATAAAAGGAGGGCATTGAATAAGGTTTTTATATCCCTTTTTCTCTTCGCCACCCCTCGCACTATGGCAGAAATAAAACAGCCTATCCATACCCAGCCCAGGGTATGTGCCTCCTTTAGACAGGGGCAATTCACTTACTCATCGTTACGCCGTGTCCCGTTTTGTGTGTTTTTTTACAGGGCACTGTTCCGATGCACGTAGGTGGCAACAGGAATGCCACAAATCGCCCTGTCGGACATGATGGGAAGCGTGACTGGAGTTTTGGCTTATGCGACTGCTTCAGCAGCTGTGGCACTTGTACGTATTACCAGCACCAAATGCGAGCTGCCTTTGCATACAGTATGCTGACCACCTTTCGAACCCACTTTGCCGTAGTCTGCGTGTCCTGGTTCTGCCCGTGCATTGTCTTTGGCCAAAACAAGGAACGTGTGCGCAGTTTGGTGACCCACGGCACTCCCCTACGTGGTGGTGGCTCTATGTGCAACAGCGATTGCTTCGTGTATTGTTGCCTCGATGCGTGCGCTGGCTTTGGTTGGGTCATGCAGGTATGTTGGGACGTTGACAAAATGCATGTACATCCTCTAACCCCGTTGGCACTGCCCAGATTGGCTCTCGTGGCGAGATTCGCGATCGCTATGGCATTCGTGGAGGCGCGCTAGGCGACTGCTGCAAGATAGTTTGGTGCCGTCCGTGTGCTCTCACGCAGGAACGCCGGGAAATTGAGTTGGAGGAGCACAGTTTCTAGAGTGACGGTGAAGTAAAGTGTCGTGAGATACCTGGATTTCGTAAATTTTGTGAATTCTGCTATTACCGTAAGAGATAGCAGTCCACTCGTTAGTGTGGGTAAAGTTTGTATAGTCCGCGTTGGTCCACCAGTCCTTTCAATCAATCTCGAATCAATCTAGGTCTCTGGACCGTCCATGCTGTACTGTATGTGTGGAGCTATGACGTCCTAAGGAAGCCTACTTCGGTGAGACTATGACTATATACCTTAAGGGTTAGTCTCCGTGGATCCTATACAGTGCGTTGCCATCTCTGACCGTCACATCCACATGCATGAGGGGTGTATTGATTGATGAAAGTGCGCCGGGCGCCGATGTTGGGCGGCCGAAATTTCCAGAGATCGCATAAAAGGACGTAATCTAGGGGGTAACCATTGCATCTTTCTACGAATCACCAATCCTCGCGCTCTTTTCGCCATGGCAGATGACAAGAAACCCATCAGTAGCCAGCCTCCGGTGCGTATCCCTTGATGGACAGGAACACATCAATTAGACGTGTAACGTTGCTATGGCTTATGTGTTGCAGGTTACCGCGCCGATGGCAGTAGGTGGAAACAAGAATGTCCACAATTGCCCGATTGGAACTGATGGGAAGCGTAATTGGAGCTTTGGCTTACTCGACTGCTTCGCTAGGTGTAGCCTCTGTACGTACTAGAACTGGTCAACACGCTTCTCATATGTTGACTAACATACTCCTATTCGATCGCAGGTTGTTGGGCTACTTGGTGCCCCTGTGTCGTCTATAGCAAGAACAAACAGCGCCTGCGCAATTTACAGCAGCAGGGTGCCCCTTTGCCCGGTGGCGGTGAAAGATACGACGACCACTGCTGTGTTTATGCCACACTGTTGATCCTCACTGGATACGCTTGGTTCATGCATGTATGTCTATGATGTTTGATGAGATACCACCAATTCAGACTCACTGACACGTACCCCCCTCCCCCGCCCGCTGATCAGATTCCCACTCGCGGCGAAATTCGTCAGCACTATGGTATTCGTGGGAACGTTTATGAAGATTGCCTCATCGCAGGTTTTTGCCGCCCGTGTTCGCTCACGCAGGAACGCCGTGAAATCGAGTTGGAGGAGGGCAGTTTCGCAACGTCAGCGTAAAGTTGTAAGCTGTTGGTTTGACATGTGAACTTCCCTTCTTCTCCGGAGGGACATATTTCGTACCCTGTAGCATATGTACTGCTTTCTATGTGATCCGAATTTCGTGAATGATGATCATTCCAACAATTAAAGTCTTGATTAAAGTTGTCATGGATCCGTCAAAGAACAAGCTTGTGGGAAGTATTTGCCTCGCTGGTATCAGTGGGGACTCTGTTTCATGTCCGGGTATTAGGGTAGATCTATGTGCTCGGATTAATGTGGGGCATCCTGGGTGTATTGATGTATTGATGGTCGTGATGGTCAGCGCGGGGGTGCGGGACATACACGCACGTGACGTACGCGTGACTTGCCACGCTGCCACTCTTCAGTCCGCCAGCTTCACGTCTATGGGTCTCAAATCAAAATGTAGGTTGTCACTTAAAAAGTTGCCCGGGCTGATGAAAAACGAAAAGGCGCGCGGGCATGATCGTTACTGTATGATGCCATCCTGGCTGATTTGTTTCATGACTTTATGTTATGGCGGTAACGTGGCCCGCGGCGGATTTGATTCAATTTACTGTGTCAGCCCCTGCAGGACCCATCGACCCAATCGTTTCACCCAAAGGGGACTGACTTCCTTCGAGCTCCCAGGGTTGGCCCTCTTGAATGCCAAGACGGCCTTCTTTCCTCATGCTTGCAAGTACCTGTTCATCCAGAGTCCAGAGGCAGTCAGGTCCCCCTCGGTCGGGACTCGGGTGCTCTCGCGGGGGCCACTTGGTCATGCCTTCGACCGTGCGCGGGTCTAGGGCCCCGACCGTTACTCTGGTCATTTGCCGGCTTCAAGGTGGGTGCTGGGCATGCGCCAGGGTGTCAGGCAGCGGCGAACAGAAGGTATAAGGAACAAAACGGTTGGGTACAGTAGCAGTAGGCGGTGGCCCGCTTGCTGCACGCAATAAGATGTTTTTGTTTCCCGTCGAATAGAGCTGACATCTTAATATATATGTTTTCGAATCGGTATTTCAGTAACTGTACCAGGGCTAGGCCAAGGGGGGAAGTTCCAATACGCCAACGCTCTGTTGAAGTTCATTCACTAAAATGTGCCTGACGCGCACAGAATTCAGTCTTTCTCTTTCTGTAAGGTAGTTACGGAACCGTGAGTACAGCATACAGTACAGTAAGCTACTAGGCTACGCGTAAGTTATACAAGTCAGACACGTCGCGACGGCGCATATGTCTGTGCCGTTCCGCGGACTTTGCTCTCGAGCGTCTCCACCGCACGTCTGGTCAGCCTGCCCACTTGACGCACCGCCATTTCAACAAAGCACAGAGTGATTGCAACGACCCCTCAATATCAGGCGGGGCTTGAAGCTGCTCGGACAGGCGCAAAGGGTTTGTCACGCCACAGGGCCTCAGCGTCTGTCATATGCTCGCTCTAGTGGTCTGGTCTAAATGAGCGTAGGCTGGGCGCTGATCTTTGGGGCCTGAGACACTTCCGTTGCCTTAAAAGGTTTATCAAGAATGAACATCGTTTTCTCCTTCCAGTCGACCCTCCTACTCTCCTTAACTTAAAATGCCGATGGTAAATATCAACCAGGAATCTCCCAGTCCCGTGGTCCAGCCTCCGGTACGTGTATTTGCCCTCTTCCTTTCTCAATGGATTCGAGCACTCAATTATGTATACCATGTCATGCCACGTACTTTGCAGAGTAGTGTCTCGATGCTAGCACACGGCAGCCCACAGCCTCAGGTACGTTTTACCTAGTCTCCCTTTGGATTGGAACACTCAATTACATGTCATGTTAGCAGGCTTTTCAGGACCCCGCCATGGTCGGTGGTTACCAGCCTCAGGTGTGTGCGCCCACCCAGTCCTTAATGGATAGGACACTCAATTATAAATCCAATGTCATGTCATGACTGGCGGTATGCAGCCTCAGGTGTGTGCGTTTATCTGAGTCGGCTGTAATGGGACAGGAATGCTCACATTCCTCAATGTCTCGTTCGTATGATTTTCCAGGGCTCTGTCATGGTCCAGCCTCAGGTGTGTGTTACGCTATCTACCCAGTCCATTAATGGACAGGAATACTCAATTATACGCCCAATGTCATGTCCTATTCGTGTTTTTCCAGGGCCCTGTCGCGATGAGCGGTTTCCAGCATCAGGTGCGTAGGTCTACTCATGGATCGGAACACTCGATTATACGGCTAATGTCATGTCCTGTTTGTGTGCTTTCCAGAGCCCAGTCCCGATCCAGCAGCAGGTTTGTTGTTTTTTGTATCTACCAAGTCCATAAATCGACAGGAACACTCAATGTGCCATGTTTGCGTGCCTTCCAGAGCCCTGTCATGGTCGGCGGTGTGCACCCTCAGGTGTGTGGGTCTACTAAGCCTCTTGATGAACAGGAACACTGAATTATACTCCGCGATGTCATGTCCCATTTGTGTGTTTTCCAGAGCCCGGTCCAGTATCAGGTTTGTGTGTTTTGTCTCTACTCAGTCCAGGAACACTCAATATGCCATGTTTGCGTGCTTTCCAGAGTCCTGTCATGGTCGGCGGTGTGCACCCTCAGGTGTGTGGGTCTACTAAGCCCCTTAATGAACAGGAACACTGAATTATACTCCGCGATGTCATGTACCGTTTGTGTGCTTTCCAGAGCCCCGTCGTGATGCAAACCCAGGTGTGTCTGTACCCAGTCCATTTATAGACAGAGACACTCAACGATATGCCATCTTTGTGTGCTCTTAGAGCCCTGTCGGTGTCCAGCCTCAGGTGTGTGTCACGGTGTTTACTCGATCCACTAATGGACAGAGAAACTTAATTATTATACGCCTGTCATTATGTCATGCTTACTGTTTATGTGCTTTTCAGGCCACTGCCCCGATGCAAATCCGTGGCGGGGTGGTCTATGGCGACCACGGTGCCGCTAATCACCCACTTGCACCTGATGGGAAGCGTAACTGGAGCTTTGGCCTGTTCGACTGTTTCGGCAGGTTTGGCCTTTGTACGTGTAGCACCGGGCTAACATGAACCACTTCATGTACTGACCGATTTCTCCCTTATTCTCTCTTCTCAACGGCAGGTTGCTATGCATACTGGTGCCCGTGTATTGTCTTTAGCCAAACGAGGCAGCGCATGCGCAGTTTGCAATACCAAGGCCGCCCTCTAGCGGGTGGTGGTGAAGTATTCTCCCCCCACTGCTGCATTTATAGTGCGCTGCTCTTTATTGGACATCCCTGGATTATGCAAGTACGTCGCGATGTTGATGAGATGCGATAATATTGACTCGTGCCCGGCCGGCCGCTGCTCAGGTTCAACCTCGCGTCGAAATACGCGAGCGCTATCTCATTCGTGGAAACGTCTTGAACGATTGGCTCGCTTCGTTCTGTTGCGGCCCATGCGCTCTAGTTCAGGAACGCCGGGAAATCGAGATGGAAGAGACCAGTTTCCAAGTTGTTCAAGTTGTAACCGATCAAAAGTGAAGCTGGGGGGTTCTGTCAATTGGCTAAGTACGCGACTGTTTGTTTTATTCTCTGGAAGGATATATTTCAAACCCTCTAATATCCGCACTACTTGTATCAGTGGGACCGTACGTTTCAAAACTTGTTTCTTCCGTCGGCTTGGCGTTTGAAGTTGATTTGTTGTTGTAGTTGTAGAAGTCATCAAGAACAAAACCCGGGGAAATGCTGGAATACTTCGTGTCGCGGCGGCGATAATATACCCTGTTTGGGAGTATTACTCACGTATGTTTTACGTGGGGGATTAACTTCGGCCATCAGTCAGAATCACTGTGTTGCGCTTCTGCGTTGCGCTTCTCAGGACCATGTACATACCTAACTAATGAGTTATTAGACTGTCGTGTGGTATGGCACGATACAGAACATTATGGACTTGTTCACTCCTCATCTCGTGCAAGCTACTCTCTCTTATGTCCAGTGGCAAGACGTTGTGAGAGATCACTGTCCCAATAGATTAGGCTCGACAGTCTGAAATACTACCGAGCTACAGAATACTATCAGAAGCGCTTTATCTCCTCTGATACGCTGAGTGACTCGGGGTATACGGCAGGGTGCTGTCAGCGGCCACTGGGCCAACCAATAGTTAATAACTTACGACATAATGCATCCACCCCTTAAAAAGATGCGCAGTGCATACAAGTTCCGTTGTAGAGTCTCGAAGTCGAAGTAAATCGATGTGTCACGAGGGTCCTGCGTTCTCATCCGCTCCAGAAGCGATCACCTCACTGGTCGGCGAGACAAGAATGCCAGAGAAGGAGAGTACGAGAACATCCGGATTCATACATGCAGTAATGTCAACAAATTCACCCACCGGCGTTTTCCCTGGTGATCAACCCCGGGCTTACGGGACAACACATTCTGGGAGGAGAAAAGGGGAAGTTGGCGTGACCCCTCAAAAATCTGAGCGTCTCTGTTGACTTTCATTTTTGGTTGGAAATCGAATACGAATGACGAAGACCTGCCAGGCACCGAGCAACCTCGCCCGCGGAAAATCTGTTTAGAATGACATCAGGGGGAAACAACGCCGCTGAGCACATGGGAGTTTTGAGAACGTATGCTGAAAAAACCGCTCGCACACGGCCAAGAATAAAATGGAGGATGTAAGTGTGTGCGCCCGTCTATCAATCCAGGCCCAGCTCTCATGTCATCGGTGACCAGCCTTTGTTTTGTAGTAAGGCATGCAGGCCAGGGCAGTTTCCATGGCCATAGCCACGAGTTTTTTGGGGGGGAAAGAGGGGTCGCGAGTAGTATTTTCGAGAAGTAACTTATAATGCGTCTCGTGCTTTGAAGGTGTCAGACGGCGTACCCGATCAAGGTGATGAATCCAAAGATGGTGACAAGTATTTTACCCAAATTCGGATTATTGCTCTCGGGGGATGGAAGAGGCTGGTTTCCGGTGGCGTGTCCCAGGTGGTGATACTCGGGGCATATTGGGTGGCGAGGGAGGCGCGCAACTCCTAGGAAGCTTATATGAAGCGCAGTGGATACTCGCTATTATGGTGATGTCCGAGTTGGTGTCGTCGACGAAGGGGCGGGAGAAATGGAGCGAATAGCGAGCAGATGTGGCGCTGACAGCCATACCAACCTTGACGCCGCACTGGCAAAAAAAAGCCGATGGAGAGGCAAAGAAGGCGCACCTGAGGCACTACCGGAATCTCTTAAGTCAGTATCATGTGCATGTTCCGGGATCTAATGAGTGTCCGCGGAGGAGGATGAGCTCGGGCAATGTGATAGCGCATACAATCCAAATAGACGCCCGCTACTCCCCTCATTTCATCCTCGTTCTCTCTTTTCTCTTTACTTCATTCCCCTCTTCTCGTCTTCTCTTCCCTCACCCTCCTCTCCAATTTCTTCCTCATGGTCAAGTTCCTTCCCTCATGGGATAAGGACAAATCCCAATTCCAAGCCGGCACATCCTTCACTCCTTCCCTCGCTGGCCGATTCAAATCTTCTGCATCGTCAACAACCCCAACCGTCCTTCGCCGCCTCAAATCACCAGACACTTCCACAACACAGACAACCCATCATCCCTTGATGACCTTGCGCTTGTCCTCCCCGTCATTTCTGGACTCGGTCGTTCACGATGGTTCCTCCGACAACCCCCTCTATGTCATCGACACGGACGACAACGTCACAAAAATCCGTAGATCTGACCCGAGAGGTTTCGTCAAAGTCTGTGGTATCCGTTGGCCAATGGACCCCATAAGGCCATTGTCGCGTAAGAACAAGGACCTTATCGGAGTAGAGGTCGCTTTCGGCAAGGGTAGTTGGAAATCCGCCGACAATTTTCTAGGGCACTCCTACAGCTCGCTCTCAAGGTTGGTCCCTCCTCGTTGTGTTATGACCATCTAATTAGGCTTCGATCTATGACAGCTATCGTAAATTCTACGTCCCTCACCATCCGCAGAGCTTGAAATGGAAATCCTGTGGCCTTCATTATGCCGTACGTCGCTGACAGTGAAACACAATTGCCCACCTGTACTCATATGTCATGTCCCTCATCATAGTGCACAACAGAGACCGTCAAAGGTCCAGTCGCCATATTAGAGCCCGCCACGCTGCGATCGCCTCCACAGTTGAAAATCCTCGACCCTCTCTTTCGTGTCGGTACCAGCCGACCCCAACGTATGCATAACGGTCTTGCCCTCAGTCTACTAGACTTCTTACTCGTGACGGCCGTGCTATTATTGACACCGAATGACGAATGGATGAACGTGACACGTACCAGCCCGTCTGAATTTGTTCCCGACTCGGGGCCTCCGTGCGACAGCTCCTTTTCTCACGATCCCACTCATATGAAACCACCTTTACTCACTTCCGAGGCCACTCCAGCGATTGAACGATGGCGGTCCGCGATACTCCCGCGAGTTTCGGAGGATAAGCGCTCCGAATGTGGAGAAGAAGACAGCGATGGTTCATCCCGACCAACAAGCCGATTATCGTTCCACATGGACACGTCTACTGCGCAACACTCGGCATATCCGCCCGGACAGAAAGTCTTCGCTTCGCTGTCCGACTCGTCGCTCTCACTTGCTTCTCATGCCTTGACTTTACCCAGAGGTGGGCATGGAAGATCCCGGGAGTTGCCCTCACCGCCCACACCCCTCTCTCACGGGCCTTCCTTTGCCCGTGGCCCACCCTCAGCTCCCTCGTATACTTCACACGTGTCGCATCTGCCACATGGCCAACACTCTCAAGATGAACTACCGCCACTCCCCCCTCTCCCGAGCTCCTCATCCATATCCTCGGCCCCAGGCGTCGGGCGCCCTGTCATAAATACAAGTTCTGTATTCTCGCGTCCAATTGCAGGATCACCGACATCGAGCATACACTCGCGCTCACTTCCCATCCCTCCGACACCGTCATCATCAAAACCGCGAAAGCCTTTATTACCTCTCGTTCCTTCAGCCGATTCTTCTCCCCCTATCTCCCCTATCTCCGCGTTACCTGGGCCCGTTCTTCCTCCCCCACCGCGTCGCTCTTCGTTATTGCGTACACACTCCCACACGCATTTGCGAAATGTGTCTACCCCTTACCCCGATTCATCGCACGGTTTCAAGGCGCCACCCAATTGCGTCGCGAGCACTCCTTCACCTCCGTTACCGATCTCGGCTCACGGCCCAGTCCAGCACGGAGCTATGAACAGGTCACTGAGTATCCGCACCACGGACGTCGCACCCATGTTGAACTCCCCAAGCGCGATTACATCTGCTGATACGAGTTTCGCTTCTCTGGACGCAGATCCGTATGATATGCCCCCGGCTTACAGCTTGATAGACCTGGCCCATTCGTCGTCGCAACTACAACTAGTCAACGGAGAGATGGGAAGTCGATAACACATAGAGCCGGGCTTTGTGTATCGGGAACATTATTTGTATTATGCTCTTTTCAACCATGTCTCACAGTGCTGTGGGCGTGACCTAGACGGGGTGGCTGATAGGTGCCAGTCACTTCATGGTCAAACTGATCTTCTTTTTTATCTCTTTCCTCGTTGTATCCGGATTGCACTAAGAACGCGTCACACTGTTTGTTCTTTAGCCTAGGCGTAGGAATCCTCTTTTCATCTGTTCACAACCATGATTTTACTTACAGCCACTCATTTGTGATGTTGACACTACATATACCTTTGCACTTCCACATGTCTATATAGCGCTGTCCCTCTTTTTCTTTCCTTTTCACCAGAAGCTTGTCATCACATCTAAATATCTGAGTTGCCTGCTTCTTAGTGTCCAACTTATTTTCATCTGTATTTCCCCCTTCACTGGCTGATGTAAAGGGTAACTGTGTATTCCAAAAGTGGGGCTAAATATCTAGTCCGTCATGATGTCAGATGTGATCCATGATCCGATCATGCAAGTACTAGTAGTACTCGGCTAGTACATATCAGGTTCCCCACAAGTCTATTTCGATGCTGATCATGACGGACCTGATGGATGCATGATCGCATTACAGTACCCGAGCCGCTCCTGAGCGAGCTCGCAAAGCTCGCTACCACTGCCACGTGCGTCTAAGGCTATGATGCGGAAGCAAAAATTCGCACTCTCATAACCCATAAATTGAATAGGCAAAGGTAGGTATGTAGCACGCTCCGGGACCACACAATTGAAGGTCCAGTCATTCAAGTTTAATTCTCTCCTATTGACCTGTGCATTCAATATTTTTAATTTGTATTCTAGTTCCTTTTTATTTTTTGTAAGGAGCCGAGACGATGGGCTGTAATCAGTAATCATACTTCGCGGATCGTAAGAAGGTATAAAAAAAGACGTGATGCGGTTCAATTCAACAAGTTCCGACTTCCGAGTTGGAACTTGGAACCAACCAGTGGCACTGTGGCATGGCAGTGGCAGTGGGTCCGAGTCATCGACAATCAAAATGTCTTGATACATCATCATTCAAGTTTGATGTATTGTATGTATGGATCCATGATTCCATGCACTGGCAAAAGTTCAGATATTATCTTACAACAACTCAAGCGACCTGATTGTCATTTGTCGTTTCAATTGTCGTCAATACTATTGCAGTGGGCCATACACGCGGCCCACGCCCTGGGACATACACCACTGGCACTTGTGCCCCGGCGTGATGGGATCTGATCCGAGTCTACTATCCTCATTCTCAGAAATCATGAAAATCGTATGCATCAGTCCGAAGTTCAACTTTCAACTTTCAACTTTCAATGTTCGATGATGATGATGATGATAAATAGTAGGCAAAAATAATAATTTCACTTCGCCTCAGGCTCCGAAAAAGATCGAGATACTCTCTGTGAAATTTCTGGTCCCCCCCCCCCCCC